>JAECUM010095560.1:0-71503 GCA_016617855.1 Megalonaias nervosa
TATCTTTAGGGTTGGCCTGAACTGGTATCAAACCTGCTACCTTTAGGGTTGGCCTGAACTGGTATCAAACCTGCTACCTTAGGGTTGGCCTGAACTGGCATCAAACCTGGTACCTTAGGACTGGCCTGAACTGGTATCAAACCTGTAACCTTTCGGGTTGGCCTGAACTGGCATCTAACCTGCTATCTTAGGATTGGCCTGAACTGGCATCAAGCCTGCTACCTTTAGGGTTGGCCTGAACTGGTATCAAACCTGCTGCCTTAGGGTTGGCCTGAATTTGTGTCAAACCCGCTACCTTAGGGTTGGCCTGAATTGGTATCAAACCTGCAACCTTTAGGGTTGGCCTGAATTGACATCTAACCTGCTACCTTAGGATTGGCCTGAACTGGTATCAAACCTGCTGCCTTAGGGTTGGCCTGAACTTGTATCAAACCCGCTACTTTAGGGTTGGCCTGAACTTGTATCAAACCTGCTACCTTTAGGGTTGGCCTGAGCTGGTATCAAACCTGCTACCTTAGGGTTGGCCTGAACTGGTATCAAATCTGCTACCTTAGGTTTGGCCTGAACTTGTATCAAACCTGCTACCTTAGGGTTGGACTGAACTGGTATCAAACCCGCTACCTTTAGGGTTGGCCTGAACTGGTATCAAACATTCTACCTTTACAAGTCCAATGTTCAACCAAAATTTGGCTACTGTTGCTCCTATTAATCTGTGTCCATTTTTCGATTATAAAACAACTGGTCTAAAATTATTAAAAGAATAAAACCTTGGATGGAACTAAAGTTAAAAATGAAGAAATTAAGCGAGGCAAAAATGACTTTCTTCTCTTACAAAGAGCTAAACGTGGCATGAAAATATAAATATGCATATGTTTATTAACAGCATCAGTAAAATTGCGTCAAATCATAGAGCTTATCACATCCTTTATCTTTTCATTAAGTGGTAAGCTTTCTGACAAATTGACAACAGTTGTCTTCAACAAACTCTTTTTTCAATTAGAAATGAAAATACCAAAATTATGTTTGATAAACTTTATACTGGTTATGTTTTTTTTAGTGAAAAGAAATTATAAATGTGTATAAGTGTCATCATCATCATCATCATCATCATCATCATCATCATCAATCCCTTAACCCAAAGAGGTCGTTGGGGCACCACAGTTGACTCTACAATCAATTCTTTCCATCTTTCCCTGTTCTCTACTGCCCTTTGGGAATCTCCAAATCCCATGCCTGTCCACTCCTTAATGTTGTCTTCCCACCGCTTTTTCTGTCTGCCTCTTCTTCTGAACCCTCACACTGTGCCTTGCAAGATTGTTTTTACCAGTCCAGATGATCTTGAGACATGACCGTACCACTTCAGTTTGCGCTTTTTTACAGTGGTCAAGAGGTCTTAATAGGATCCGATTGCTCATTGGATCCTGTTGTGGACTTCTTCGTTGGTTACATGGCCAATGTATGAGATGCCCAAGATCTTTCGGTAGCATCTCATTTCGAAGGTTTGAATCCTCTTTGTAGATCTGATGCGAGTGTCCATGTTTCACAAGCATACAGAAAGATGGATATGACAATATGTATAATTGTAGCCAAAGGAAAACACACACACACACACACACACACACACACACACACACACACACACGGAGGATGTGCAGATTCACATTTTTGATATGAAATGTTAAAATATCACTATGGAATTCTGATTGGTCCAAATAAGTCCATGAAATTCTTGTGCCGCATTCGCTCTACTGATTGGTTGCGGTCGTGGGTAAAGTTTTCTTACCCCATCTTCTGGAACATTTTGTTTTTACTATTGCTATCAACATTTCGGCTGCCTTTTTTTGATTCGATTTCCAAAAGAGAACTGGTTAAAAGGGTCACGTCTGTCTGAATATGGCCATTTTACCCTACAGGCGCATACTACACCGTGTATAGCATATCATACGCTTAAAAATGGCTTTAAATTGCAAAACAAGAACAAGAACAAATAAAACTAAGGGAATTGGTCAATTGATAGCCGGCATGGGGAGACGGGTGCGCAGTATACGTGTAACATGGAATTCATCCCATCTGCAAGAGTGGTTTAAATGTTAACATGAACTGGTCTTCCAGCTGAGAGCATGTTATCCAACCACAGCATGCTTACGCGGTATAATAGCTCAAACGATTTAATGTTTCTGATTATGTAACATTTTTCAAAGTCTACTGTAGTCTACTGTTCCAAATTAAATAATGCAAATATCTGGTCACAAATACATTATTGTAAATCTTGAATTTATGCATCCATAATCATCCCTTCAGGTGAATATCCAACAACTGGAATGCTGGAGTATTGAAACTGACGCAATTTTGCTATTTCTCTAGAAGAACCCTAGTCAAACAATGGACATTGTATTGAACTTGCATAGAGATTCTGTGTTGAAAAAGTCTGTTGTCTGAGTCAAATATTCTATTTATTTGGAAACACAGTTGCTCTTTTGGATTATAATTGGTAAAAAAAATCTAATATATTTTACTGGTTAAAGAACTGTGCAAAATAATTCAACAGAAGCAGGGACTATTTTTTACGTGCAACAAATGAAAGGTGCAATATTTCAGTCAGAATGAACAAAATTATTTCTTCTTCCTTCTCTCTTATTTCCATTAAAATAAAAACTGCGATAAACAGAATCTCAAAAGAGTAATAATTTAATATTGAATTTATGAAACTTGTTGAACAATGTCCAGCTTTTGGTTGCCAAGGCTCGCAAAAGGTTGACATTGTTCAACTCCTTTCATTAATATTAAATCATTACCCATTTGAGATCTTCTGTATATATCACCACTATTGCCCAACTTGCACATCCTTGAAGAAATAAAATGAACTAGTCCAATTTCACTATCTCATTCTTCATCAGGATAATCAAATATAGATATTTAAACCTCTTTCTTACTTTTTTTTATTTTTTATTTTTCACAAAATAAATTCACTCAGCATTCTTGAGGCATCAAGGATTAAACGACGCTGATGTCTTAAATTATACTGAAAAGAACATTGCCGTTATTTCTATGGAAACATAAGGTTTTAGTGATATTTGAATAACTCCTAAGTTCAGTCATTTATCTAAATACAAGCATTCTAGTTGAACCATTAGTGCCCGCACACAGGGGCAAGCACCCCCCCCCCATTCCACCTCTAAACAAAATTTTGGCCTACATCTGTAAACTTTAATGGCTTACCACTACATGTTTGCCCCCACCCCCATCCCCCGGAAACATTTCTGTGGGTGCACTTGAGTTGTACCAGTCATGTAAACTGATGTTTTTCCATATAGAGATTTTTACAGAAGAGTGGTGGACTGATGGATTGATGGATATACGGAGGGTGGCACATATTCTTTGATGTCTATAAAAGCCTGAGGAAAATAAAAGTATTGAAACTACTGATGCCTTGGAGGGGTGAAGCAATACTAATTTAAATAGGATCAGATGATAAAACAACTCCCGATTTCGTCTTTAGTTTACATTAAAGGGAGATAACTACGATATGGTAAAAGTTATCTAAATTTGAGTTGCCCCCCTTGTATATAAATTGACCTGGAAGGCAGTGTAGCCATACTTCATTATAAATTTCGTTAAGACCAGAGAGAGAGAGAGAGAGAGAGAGAGAGAGAGAGAGAGAGGGAGAGAGAAGTAATAAGGTAGTCAATAGTTAGTACCCAACTGACTCAAGACTAATGGTATGCTTTTATTCAGATAAATAAACCAATTTAGGAGTTACTCACATATGACAAAAACCTTATGTTTCCATAGAAATAATGTCAAATAAAATGGAGATTTTACATCAAAATGTTTTCACTCATTCATTACAAAATTAAACTTTATATCTCTAGTAAAGTTTATTTGCGCTAATAAAATATGAAATCTTGGATAATGCAGAAAGATGGATGAATAAGTTAAATTTTGTATGAATTTCAAATAAATTGTTGCATTCATATGGCATTGTTTGCATAAATATTTTTTCTATACCTGAAACAAAGGAGACTATGCTTTACACAGCAAACTATATATCCAAATAGTGCTGCACAGTGAATGCTGGTTTCTCGCTATATTTTTGTCCTATGTACCCCAAAATATTGACTCTGTGCACCTCCTTGGCATGAAATAATTGAAACATACCATTACAACATTTCTTTAGTAGATGTCCATCCATTGTCCGTGTTGGCACAAGCAGTGGGCAAAGTCACGAAAGCTGATAAAAAAATGTGTAATCTCTCAGTGAATATCCTTTTAAAACCAATGTATCTGACCATGAAAATATTTAAAGTGTGTGGTAGTCAGCCAATTGCGATATAAAATCTATGTCCACTAGTAGTGTCACCTATTTTCAAGGTTAAATACACACGAATGGCAAAGAAAATTTAATTTAGGCTTATGCAGCACTAATAATGAAAGAGACCAGTTCATGCAAATACACAATTTACTACTGAATGAATGATATTAAGCAATTAAGAAAACATGGGTATTTATTATATAATAAATGCTGGTTGATAATGAGTCAACACTCAAGTTAAATGTGAGCAAGATCTGGAATGGAGGATTCATCGGTGGACATCATACCAGGTTAACAAGATACTCAAATGTGCTGATGTTTCCATATGGTACGCGATCACATGATAAAACATTTAATTGCAATAATGTTGCTGTTGTTTTGGGTTTAACAGCATATCTTAGCACATGATAGGCTATACATGGCAGCCAGTATATTCGTTGGAGGAAAAACAAAGGATCATGGGAAGTTACAGACAAGCTTTCTTACATACCCGTATCATACAAGCCTGAGACTCGAACCTACACAAACATAGGTGAGATGGCAGTGATCAGTGAAGGCAAGCACTTTAGACCAATCAGGGCCCCTATGGCACTAATGAAAGTGTCTCCAAGGAAAATAAGACAAAGTTAAAGTGGCATATCTGTCAAAGCAAATAAGCTTCTCTCAATTTTAGTACTTCTAGTGCTTTATGTACTATAATTTTCCTTTGTTCATTTAAAATGTTGTTTGTCCCCGAAATCTGGAAAGTGAGTTTCTAAATTCAGGGGTCATGCTACCAGGTGAAGTGGGCAACTAAGTCACCTAAAAAATAAACTTTGCCTTCTTCTGTTAGGAAAGAGAAAAAAACTTTGCCCTGTGAATTTGTTAGAGGTACATTGACTGACCATACTTTTTGAGAGACCCTCTTGCCTTAGCCAGGTTAATTCTAGTATTGTGTTGTAGCAAAATGTATTCATCAAGCCATCAGTAGCTAAGCCTAGTTTTTATATCAATTATGCTGACAAACAAACTCTTGCACATTCACAGGTATGTGTTTTGATAGCTGAGTGACCATTAACCCTTTCCCAAGCAAGTTATAGGAACTGTCATGGTCCAATTTCCGCATGTTATCCTTTGATGATAAAAAATACAATAATAATAATAATAATAATAATGAGGACTTTGTATAGCACCTAATCTTTAGAAGCTTTAAGTGCTTTACAACATTTGACAACACTTAAAAACATATATAATGATATGATTACAAAAATAAAAAACAAACATCACGAAATTAGAAAACAGAAAACATGCTGTAAATATTTAAGGTAAGGAAACATTATTAGGTCTTTAAGTCTGTTCTTGCAGTTGAAATAGGTGAGTTTTAAGAGCGCTCTTGAATGAGATCATTGTGTCTTTGTGTCTATGTTCAGTGGGCAATTCGTTCCACTTTGTGATTCAAAACTTTAACAACAGTATGTAAATAGCAATCTGTGTTTTAAGATCAGAATCGGTGATCTGGAAATTTAACTGCCTCTTATACACTATTTCATCACAAAACTAGTGTGAAACTGAAACTGAACCAGTAACGGGGAAATAATGGTGGACATCACTATGTCTGGGAAGTACCAGTTTATTAGATTGTTTGTTTTTGGTAAATGAATGGGCAGATATATTTAGAAAAATATATATTTCATAGGAATCAAAGCCTAGGTATGATGTTATTTAAGATTTAACTTTAAAATGCAATTAAGTAGTTCAGACAATGCTATGTTGTGGAATTCATGAGAAGTGTTGTTAGGTCTATGTTGTGGAATTCATGAGAAGTGTTGTTAGGTCAAAGTTGTTTTCTGACTTGACTCGTATTTGTGAACATACAGGAATAAAGCAGTGAAGCAGATACTATTTAACCAATGCTTAAAATTACTACAAGTACGTAGACAAGAAAATAAACCAAACATTTGCAATCCTATCAATGGACTGTTGTAATGAAGCTATATAAAGTGAGTCATTACATGATGAAAACCCCTCCTTTCTAAAAATAGATGCACTCACGTCTGTGTTGATTCGGTTGGAAATGGGTTTTGGTCATATACAGACTATAAAGGACCCATGTCTGTAATTGTATGCATTTTAGTGTGTTATGTATGAATAGTTACAATAATGTTTATCCGCAACAAAGAAATGAGGATGAACAGTATGGTCTGAAGGCACGTGTGCATTTGCCCTCACATACATAATACAGGGGTTGTTTCAAACGCATTTAGAAATCTTTGAAAGTACAATTATTGTGAACTTTTAGAAGGTAAAAAACAAAAAAATGAAAGAAAATTGATTAAGTGTACCTGTAGTTGATTAAGCATTTTTACTAACTTACACTTACAATAACATAATCTGTTATGTAATCTGGTTACTCAATTATTCTCTTTTAGAGTCATATTGCCAAAGTATCGCTTAAATCCAAGGGTAAAATGCAGATATTAATTGTGGGAAATAGAGGGCATAATTAAAATAAGAGAACACACACACACACACACACATATATATATATATATATATATATATATATATATATATATATATATATATATATCATGTTTCTTGCTTCGCGTCCACTTCTCCCTGTTGAGCTCTCACTTCTTCCTGTTCTGTCCAAAAGGAGAAGTCACTTCTCCCTAAAATTCAAATCTAGCATGACCCCTGAAATTAATTAAAAGATTCTGCTTAAGACAAGTAAGCTTAGCCCTAGGGATATAAAAATGCAGCCTGAAACCATTCACAACACAAATTTTGATTTTTAACCATGAAATATGATGAAAAAATCAAAACTTTGACAGATCAAGAAGGGACATGTCCCATATAATAAAGGCACAAAGGGTTCCAAAGACTAAGACCCCAAAACAAATCATGCCAAGTTAACAGTATCATCCCACCAACTTGATGGAAGTATTTGGACAAGACATCCAAAACCAGACAGCAATCAGATAACAGCCAATCCTGATCCAGATAATCCTGACACAGAGGTGCTTAGCATAACTGCTTGTATGCTATTTCCTATTTCTCAATGTACAGGCAATATCACTATGAAAACAAAAGTGATTGGAATGATCAGTCGGATCAGAAATTACATAACAAGGCAGCTACGGGTTGTCCACTCATGGGGTATACTTACACCAAGAAATCAAGATGGATTTGGGCTGGCAGATGATCTTAAAATGCATAAACTGTGGCTTCACCTTGCCTAAATTAAAAATGTACAAAGAGGTTCCATCCGACAAACCTGAGGCTGCAGTGCTGCTGCAGTTAACTTGGGATTCCAGACGGGACTTCTGGAGATATGAATGGGAAATACATGGGTCATACTCTTGCTTACAACCATACATGTAGATGTTCCTCCTCCAACTTTGAGTGGCATGCAAAGGACTGCAAATAATGTAGCAAAAATTATAACCGAACTAAATAAGGACATGTCAGAAAAAACTTAAACCATGTGGCAAGTGGAACATTAGGCATAACTGTTCTCAACACTGGGTTGCCATGATGTTTTGAGTGGGTCACTGAGATCAACCATAACAATTAGAAATTTCCTACTCAAGTGGTTTTTCAGCATTTGATGGATCATGAGGCCAACACCATAAACCTAATCACCACAAAAAGGTTACAAACCACTGGTTCAGCAGATCTGACTCATTTAGGAATGTCCCAGTTTGATAAATGCAAATCAGCCACAAGAGAAAGCAAGAAGCTGGCAGAATAAAAAACTCAGACAAGATGCTGAGGTCCACTGCTTCAATTAGTATTGAAAGATATAACTGAAGAAAATGTAGGTAATTTATAGAAAATCAAGCTGCTCTTACCCACAGTTCTAGATGCAACACACTGCATTGCTATGACTCTCACTGTTCCCTGTACTCAATGGTTTGTGGTGTCGGTCAAAAAATAATGTGTAAGCTCAATTCCTTATTTCTCACCACTCTGCAAATGGATGAGAATGACAAACAATTATTGCAAGTAATCCTGACAATGAAGTTAAGTGCTTTAATGACAGTGAAACTTTACGCAAACACAAAAGAGTGATGCTAGGAACAGATCTCTTAATGTTTTTCAACCTAAAAATGTCAGCGACTGCAGAAACTTTGAAGAAAGATGTTCAGCAACTATTTATAGAATTAACAACAAATTGGGCAAATATAAAGTAAAAATATTTCGGTGTCAGCCTTGCTAAACAAACTTTTAGGTCCTTGGATCAAACTGAAAATGAATCTGAAAATCACAAACAAAAATGTGACAGACCTGAAATAAAGTGCCACACTCTGAATAAGATGGGATTGCATGCCCATAACAAGTTGTTGTTGTTGTTGATGTTATAGGGTTTAACGCCATTTTTCAGCACAAGATAGGCTATACATGGCAGCCAGTATTACTGGTGGAGGAAGAACCCTGGAAAACCCCGTGAAGAACCACCGACCCACGAGAAGCTACTGGCAGGCTTTCTCACATACCCAAGTTAGCCGAGCCTGGACTTGAACTCACGCAGACAGAGGTGAGATGGCAGTGATCCATAACAATCAGCACTTTAGACCACTCGGCCACTCGGGGCCCCCCCATAACAAGCACGCATTAGATAAGGCAAAAACAGCAGAGAAACCTTTTTATTTTGGTATATGCTGCTGTTTAATTCTTGGAACATATGCAACATTTGAATACCTAAAATTATTTTTATTGTGTCTAAAATTATCTTTATCGTGTCTAAAATTATCTTTATTGTGTCTAAAACTGCAAATCTTTTAGACATAGTTGTAGCAAATGTATTCAGAATTTTAAAAGTCTCTAAAGCCATTACCCCAAATCTGCACACTCAGGTTGTCATTTTTGCCCTAAGAGTTTATGATAACTGCTGGTGTACATATTTCATAGTACTCTCTTTCATAAAGACCGCTATAATTGGAAGAATTTACTGCAATCAAATCTGAAAAGAAATCAACATTTATGTTGATTTGGGAACAGTGGGAGCCATTATTTCACAAGTAACTAAGAAATATGTGTTATAATTAAAATGCACTTTTTATAGCATGATGTGGATTATTGTGTATAATGTGTTTGTATTACATGTTGCTTCATGCCTGATCAACTAATATGATCTGAAAAATTTTGTCTTTCATCTTACAGTGACAAAATATTATTGACTAGAACTATATATCGTACAGATATGTATTACAAGTATGCATCAGCTATCTTATGTAAACGAAAGCTTAAATAAAATTATTATTATTATTATTATTACTATTATTATTATTTCCGATAAACTAATACATTGAGCCATTTTTTCATATGAAATCCCTGGCTTTGGTATAGTCTTGATTACTTTCTATTTTTCATGATATACCAATATAAAATGTGGAGATTGGTGTCATTAAACTACAGTCCTGGAAATTTGATTCTGACATTTCAAAAGACTATTTGCCTTCAATGCACCTGTATTGCAGGTGCTTGTTACAAATGAATTAAGAGCATCAGTCAGTGGAAAGAGGGCTGGTGGGAAGGGCACATAAATTCACCACAAGATGGTGTATGCTTTAATTAATTATTTAGTTTGCGATTAGATACCAACTGCCATTTTAACTTCATTCCCATCAGTGATTCATGCTTCATGTTTCTTGTGACTTCATACAATTGCTTTGAGATCCTGATGTCATCAATTGGGTTGCTAGCATATGCTGACAGTTACAGCAAGTTTTGATTAAGAAATATTTGACAAAATGTGATTTACATATGAACAATAATTTGAAACCATGTCAATAAATAATTGACTAGAATGTATGACTGAAAACCAAAACCAGTTTCAGATTTAATGGGGAAAATAATGGAGCTGACAAGACTTAAAATGAATGACTTTAAGAAATGTCTTTTGGAAATAAGAAATTATATATTGTGCAACAACATAAAATCAAAACAGGAGTTTGGAAAATAAAAACAAGAAAAAAATATTTTAGTGATTTCATACAAGTTACAAAGTATAAATAAGATTTTAAAACAAAGTGTAAACAATAACAAGAAATGGCTATCAAACCTTTTAAAGCAAAGACCAGGAGCCAAAAGAACTAGAAAATAATTACTCATTGTTTCACAACATACATTCACATTCTGTTCAGAAAGTCTGTTAGTTTATTCATATTTCTCATTGATCCATGCCTGTATCTTTAATACAATTTCTGTTTTGAAAAAAAAAAAATCATTTTTTATGATTCTTCTAAATTAGATTCACAATCACAATTTCTGTACATACAAGATTTCTGTACATACAATTTCTGTACATACAAGATAGATAAATTTGTTGTATTTTGCATACCCGAAGTCACGACATCTTCTAGTTACCTTGTGGTATTTTGTTCACTTAAGCATACACAAATTCATCTTGTGGTATCATGTGGTATCTTGTGGTGAATTGATCGTACCCTGGGATGACCCAAACAACATCAATATCATGGTAGTAGATATCTTACATTGTAGGACTAATAATAAAAACAACACAAAGGTGATTGTTACCAATTAAATTAAAAGTATCAGTAAGTTCAAACTGGACCTAAGGGGTTCACGCCTTTAAACCCCCCCCCCAAAAAACAACATAACAAAACAACCCCCACTCAAAACCCACAAGGGAAGACACGATATCTTCCTCCTCTGTATTTACAACCCCGCTAGCTTCTGCTGCTTTCATCTCTGAATGTAAAACTTACGCCAGCTGTAATCCATAATGGACAATTTCAAAACATTGAAAGAGACCTCATTTGGTTTATGACATATTGGACAAATTCTCGTTGGCCAAATTCAATCAGAATGACACAACATATGAAAGATGGTCCAACTATAGTCCTACAGGAAAAAAAATCTAATTCGTAACACAGGCATTGCAAGAGATACAAGAGAGTTTAACAAATTTTAACATAAAATTCACATCGAAATACAATGTTTATGTCTGATAAATTTACGAGTACTTAATGAAGTATGTGGGTTTCCTGGCATTATCTCCCTCTCTTGGTTGGTAGATAATGACACAAGTAGTCTACAAAATTGAAACTGAACAAATTTTAAGTAAACAATTTTCATATGACAAAGGGCAGCTTAATACATTAGAATCATCGATCACTACATTAATATTTACGAAATTCTTTAAAAGCTATTTTACAATCTTCAAGAATGACAAAGAGCTGTATGCTGAATAAGTCAGAACCTAAGGGCACTATTTTTCTATTTCTTAAATGCTTTACAGAAGAAAAAAAAAACAAAGAAAAAAAAGTTCTCTCTCTCTTTCTGTCTCTCTGTCTCTGTCTCTCAATATATATATATATGTGTGTGTGTGTGTGTGTGTTCAGCTTAAAAATATTTCTTGGATTTTTAATTTAAAAGTTTTGGGTATTTAAGATTAAATTAAATGATTTATGTTAAATTGAGAAAAGAATTTCAACTGTAAAACATATTTTGAGGTATTTTGGGGTAGTTTCAAATCTTGGGTGAGTATTCCCTCTCGATGAAAGCAAATTTCACCAGTTCCGGCGTATTTAGTGGCTATGGCGCCGAGAGCGACGCAAGCTGTAGTTAGGCTTGGACTTCACCCTTGACGGAAAGATACATTCGGAATAAGCTCTAACAGAAGAAGACGACGTCGATAAGCGAAGAAATGGATAATTTTATTGTGACATGGTAAAGTATCATAATAGCATAAATGACATATTAGTCCAAATGTTTGATATATGTTCAGAATTTAAGGAATATTAGTATTACAGTAGGCCTTCTGGCAAAGCACCAGTTCTGCACGGGGACCAGTTACTTTACGTTTTCACACGTGGTTTTTTAAATTTTTTAAAAATTTTTTAAATTTATTTATTTTGTTTTTACTTCTCCTGTCTGCAGATAATCTTTTCAAGGCCAAGTTTTCTTGAAGCAGTGAAGAAGAATAATTTTCATCTATAAAGGTCAGAAAATATTGAAAAAGCCCGGTGGCTATCAAATTCATTCGGGGAGGCTTACCTTTTTTTCAGTCGTACAATGCAAGATGTCTACTTGGATATTTAAGGGGCGCTCTGCAAATATTATGAACTTCTGAGAGAGTGACAGGTGTAAGGTGAAGTTGGTTGCATTTGTAACATGTACAATGGAGAGAATGTTGACATACCTCTGTGTTACTTTTATGATCTGTGGCTGAAATTTCATTGGATATTGTACATATGGATCTGAGCAGACAGCTGACCATAATGACTGCTCCCATGTGCTCAAAAAGGCAGCCTGAATTTAGTCTAAAGTACACTATCTTCAGCAGTTATTAAAATAGGGAAAATGAATTTTGCCAGACTATACAGTATTAGTTTCTGAAAGTGCAGTGAATGAATTACCAAATATATAAAATGTAGAAAAAGGTTATCGGCTCTTGGTTTTTACAGTTAACCTCTTAAGTCCAGGATGTGAAAATGACCAAGCGAAGCTAGTAGTTTTGGAAAGGTGCACATCTGAAGCAAGACCAAGCTGTATACTCTATAATCCAAAATACACCCATCAATCAAATATGAAAATAAAGGGGAATTAAAGTTCATTTAACAATACCTAAGATATATAAAGTCATATTTAAATAGGTAGAATAACCAATGAGGAAAACTAGCAAGAAGTCTTTTTTTTTGAAAACTTTAGCCCCATGAAAATATGAAACTGTAGAGCGCCATCTTATGTTGTTTGGATCAACTCAAACATAAATATCTGGGTTGACATCTTACATTATAGGAATTACCTGTTTCCATGAATGTAGCTTCTCGATGTATGTAATCGTATGTAATAAAAAATTGGATGTGGGGCCTCAGATTCAAAGGGGCTCAAATTGTTACTTCATACATGTATACAAAAACAAACTTACATACTGATTGGTAAATTGTAAGCAATTATGATACAAGCCCCTGTGATGAGATCCAAGCAGACATTGATCATAAAACCTTGCATATGCTTTTTGTATACCAATAAATGTGCCCACAAAGAAAAACATGCCCAGTAGACCACCATTGTGTGTAATAGACACAAGGTCTCTCTCAATGGTACAGTAATATGCCAACACAAACAAATAGTGCATTCCCATACAAAGGTAACTCCTGTCATGAATGTTTCCTATTAGATGGGGCATTCAGGAGCATTTTAGCTGAAAAGGGATATGACCTGTGCCCGCCCCATAACATGCTCATTGTTCTGTATTAAGTTGATTCTCATTTTTACACACGCACACACACACACACACTTTAAATATATGGATAATCCAACCTCATATTGATATTTTATTGATATTTGATGAGACTGAAGAAGAAATAAGATGAAGTATTTACTTTTCATATGAAACTTTCAAGTAACTTTAATACATAAGAGTAGGTTATTAGCTTTATATATATATATATATATATATATATATATAAAGTTCATATGGAACATAATAAACTTTATAAAGAGCTAAACAAATTATCTTTAATATTAAATAGATTTTGAATGAAAATACATTTTTTACTGTAGGTCGAATGGCATAGTGCATGCAGTACAGCCAGGAAGGTCACTTGTCTGCTGTCTCATGTGTCAAGAATCCCACCTCCTCCTCCTCCTCCTCCTCCTCCTCCTCCTCATCATCATCATTATCATCATCAGTCCCTTAACCCAAGAGGATGCTGGGGCACCACAGTTGACTTTACAACCAATTCTCTCCATCTTTTCCTGTTCTCTACTGCCCTTTGGGAATCTCCAAATCCCATGCCTGTCCACTCCTTAATGTTGTCTTCCCACCGCTTTTTCTGTCTGCCTCATCTTCTGCACCCTCGCACTGTGCCTTGCAAGATTGTTTTTACCAGTCCAGATGATCTTGAGACATGACCGTACCACTTCAGTTTGCGTTTTTATACAGTGGTCAAGAGGTCTTCGTAGGATCCAATGGTGCGTTGGATCCATTTGTGGACTTCTTCATTGGTTACATGGTCGATGTATGAGATGCCCAGGATCTTGCTGTACCATCTCATTTGGAAGGTTTGAATCCTTCTTTGTAGATCTTATGTGAGCGTCCATGTTTCACAAGCATACAGAAAGATGGATATGACAATCAAGCGCATCAGCCTTATTTTGGAACCAAAAGCAATGTTGGTATCTTTCCATATTGGTTGCAACCTTGTTATTGCTGCTGTTGTTTGGGCAATCCTGCAGAGTAGTTCTGGTTTGGAGCCCTCATCTGAGATAATTGATCCCAAGTACTTGAAGCTTGTGACTCTTTCCAGCTTTTGTCCACTGACCTTTATTTCTGTACTGATGCCATTGGTGTTGTTTGTCATCAGTTTTCTTTTTTTCGGCACTAATCTCCATACTGTATGCTGTGGAGGTTGTGTTGAGGCGCTCAACCAAGTCAGCCAGTTCTTTTTAATCTCCTGCTAAAGCATCAATATCATCTGCAAATCGAAGGTTGGTGATTGTTCTTCCTCCGATGCTGACAGTGCCCTTGTGGTAATGCAAGGCATCCTCCATGATCCTTTCCAGGAAAATGTTGAAGAGTGTAGGTGACAGTATACATCCGTCTGACTCCAATTGTTGTTCGAAACCAATCTCCTCTGCTGCCATTGATGAGGACAGCACTGGTGGCTTTGTCATGGAGGTGCTCAACAACCTGCACCAGGTTTGAGCTGATGTTGTACTTCCTCATAGTTGCCCATAGGGCTGCATGCCATACCCTATCAAAGGCCTTTTTGAAAGCTATAAAGATGTGGTATAGATTCTGCTTATGCTGAAGGTATTTCTTGCAAAAGTGGCCAAGATTGAAGATCTGTTCTGTAGTGCTCCTTTCTGCTCAGAAGCCTGCCTGCTCTTCAGCAATGATTTTCTCTGCTTGAGGCTTTAGTCTGTTGAGAATTATCTTCAGCATGACTTTACGTGGGTGACTGATCAAAGTGATGGTTCTGTAGTTTTGGCATAGCTGTAGGTTTCCTTTCTTGGGGAGCACAATGACCAAGGATTGAGTCCATGTGGTGCACCATTCTCCTGTCTGCCATATCTTGTTGCAGATTGTTGTCAGGACTGTGACTATCTCTTCTCCTCCTGCTTAAATGAGCTCTGCTGGTGTGTTGTCAATGCTGGCTGACTTTCCTTTCTTTAGTGACCTAACTGCAATTTCTACTTCTTCACGAAAATTGGGTTGTCATCAATTTCATCTGCCTGAGGGCAGTTTAGTTCTGCTGGATCTCCTTGGGTCTTACGATTGTACAATTCTGAGCAGTATTCTGTCAATCGCTTGAGGATCTCTTGAATTTCTGTGAGGTATTTTCCTGATTTGTCTTGGATGGTGGTAGTTTTCCCTTGTTTATGGGTTGTGAGATCTTTCACCAATTGAAAGATCTTACAACTGGTGAATCCCACCTCACTTGCACTCAGGCATCCTGGGATTTTGCTAGGTTGCTATTTAAACGTGCCCAGGACCAAGCAGAATGCTGGAAGTAACAGAAGAAGAGGCCTAAATGAATTACGTGAAATATATGCTTCCCAATGACAAGGATATTGCTAGTGGGTACATTTGTTTTATTATGAAGAAACATGGATATGATCATTACCATTCATTTAAAAGAAAATGTAAAATGAAATGAGGTAACAAGAAAGTGCAAATGTATACAACACCCATATGAGAACAGTATTGACAACAACACTATGTAAGACAGTTTTTGTTCCTGGGTAGTAAGTGTTATTTCGTAATTGCTTATGCCTAAAAAGTATAGAAAATGGCTATTATTTCCCACAAACTTTGCTTTTGTGACCAGGACAGTGATATTTTGAAATTTACCTATTTCCAATGAGAAAACAGGCGAATTTGTGTCTTTTTGTAACATAAGTCAGAAAAAAAACAACATATGAATCAAAATTAACATGTATTTATACTAAAGTAAATACAAAAATGACCACAAAAGATTTAGAAGTGAGTAGTTTTTCGAGATTTACGATTATACTGTAAATCACTTTCACAAATCAGCCCCCAAATGTAGTCTTCCAAAATGTTCTCATTATACTGTCCTTGGTAGCGGTGATCAAAGTCTAGTATATCCTGGTGGAAACGCTCGCCTTGCTCATCCAAGTACGTTCCCACGTTTTTCTTGAATTTATCAAGATGAGCATCAATGATATGGACTTTGAAGGACATCCTGCAGCCCATTGTGCTGTAGTTCTTCACCAGAGTCTCAACCAGCTCCACATGGTGTTTGGCCATGTGATTGCCAAGGAAGCCCCGAACCACTGCAACAAAGCTGTTCCAAGCAGCTTTCTCTTTACTAGTGAGCTTCTTGGGGAATTCATTGCACTCCAGGATCTTCTTTATCTGTGGTCTGAAAAAGAGACCAGCCTTGACCTTTGCCTCAGACAGCTTAGGGAAGAAGTCTTGAAGGTACTTGAAGGCTGCTGACTCCTTATCTAGAGCTCTGACAAATGTTTCATAAGGCCCAATTTGATGTGTGGTGTTGGCATCAGCAGCTGCACCTTCCAGAGGTTCACCAGTGGCTCCCACTTGACGTTCCTCCACACAGAGAACTTGGTCTGCTGTGGCCAGTCCCACCTGTGGTAGTTTACCTTGGTGTCCCTGCTGTCCCAAAGGCAAAAATAGCAGGGAAACTTGGTAAAATCGCCTTGGAGACCCATCAGGAATGTCACCATTTTGAAGTCTCCAATGACTTCCCAGCCTTACTCATCCTACTTCAAGGTGTCCAACAAGGTCTTGATGCTGTTGTAATCCTCTCTGAAGTGCACCGAGTGAGCCAGGGAAAGGATGGGTACTTGTTCCCATTATGGAGCAGCACAGCTTTAATTCTCCTGGATGAGCTGTCTGTGAAGAAGCACCACTCATTCTGGTTACAGGTGATTCGGATTGCCTCGAACAGAATGGTCACATTGTGGCAGAAGCAGAGCCCATCTTAACGGGTGAAGAAGCTGGAAAAAGCTTGGTGACGCTTTCTCTGATCTGCAACTTGTACACTTTCATCCAGCAAGTTCCACTGCTTGAGCCTAGACGTCAAAAGCTCGGCACTGGACGTTGTGAGACCAAAATCTCTGATCAAGTTGTTGAGCTCTTTTTGGTTGGGGTAGTATGGGTTTCTCTCCTCAGCTCCACCTCTGAAATTGTCATCTGGATCTACAACGTCTTCCTTGCTCTCTGACTTGCTGATCTCTTCTAAAGATGGCTGCTCTCTCTCTGGAGGAGTGGGTACAGGGAGCTCAGGACAGTGTGGCTCCAGGGTGATGGATGAAGGAAGTTCCAGATACATGATAGCAGGTGCATTCTTGCCAGTCCGACGTTTGGAAGGGTCCACCATGCAGAAGTAGCAGTTGCTTGAGTGGTCAGTGGGTTCCTGCCAAATTCTTGGGATAGTGAACTTCATGGCTCTATTTTCCCATCTGTACCATCCTGCAAAAATACTAAGGTGTAATAGATTCTCGCAACATTTTTATACATGATATATTTTTTCAATAACATTGAAAATTGTAAAACATTTTAAAATTAAAAACTATTACAATTTTAAAAATTTTAACAAATTGTATAACTTAAAATTCTGAGCAACAATTGGCCATCTTACCTTCCAGATTTTTTTGCAGTGCTCGCAGGTGAAATGAGGTGCACAGGGTTTGTCTTGATCCCCGATAGGCATGCCGAAATATGCCTTGTAGGCCTCACACATCTTAGCAGATGCTTCCACGGAGTACTTTTCACTCTTGTCTGTATAAATTGGCCACAGACATAGCAAAATGCGTCTGCCAGATGCTTGCAGCCTCTTGATACCATCTCAGAAAAATGCAGATATGTGTCCACTTAGGCAGCTGGAACTAAACAGAACTGGTGGGCTTAAGGCCTCTGTATTTATACTATTTATATTACTGGAAAGTTCTAAAAGTTACTCCAAGTTTACTCAGCACTGAATCTATCCGGAATGTTCTGGAAAATAGGTAACTTTCAAAATATCACTGTCCTGGTCACAAAAGCAAAGATTGTGGGGAATAATAGCCATTTTATATACTTTTGAGGCATTAGCAATTAGGAAATAACACTTACTACCCAGGAATAAAAAAATAAAAAAAATTGTTACACGGTGCAAATGAAGGAACCACTTAAGTAAATTGATTTAATTTATGAAAAGAACCCAGAGGGCACCCCTGCATTGTCATGGCAACATTTATTGAGCCAAGAGTACAAACATTTGAACAGGGCACATCAGGTGATTTAAATAATGCTATAAGGCTGTTAAGCAGTCAGTTGTTGTCCTGTGGCATAAACGGCAATACCACTGACTATCCCATTGACTCCATCAAGATTGCTTTGACTAGGGTAACATCATTGACTTTGGTTACCACAAACAAAATCAGCAGTGAACACAGTTATTTTGAAGAGTTTCCATTGTAAGTAGGCTTAATTGGTTGTGAAATGTTTATTTTCCATTTTTAATAAATTTGGTTCAATTCATTAGAACCTCATAAAACTACAAAAAGTGGATCAAGGGACTTGAAAGTGTTTTTAGGTATGGTTTCATTAAATCCTCAACCTCATTGAGAGAGAGATAGAGAGAGAGAAATTGTGTAACGTGCAGGGATATACTCCTATGGTCCTGATCATATATCCCAAGTCACATGTGCTGAGAAAAACCACACATTTTAGGACATTTGTTTTCTCCACATCTCCAACATCATCCTTCAGGTAAGACCATATAGCGAAATGCCACAAAGTTCACTCATTATTAGAAATGAAAATACTGGTTTGCTGAATGGTTTAGTGGTATGTGGAGTCAGATGGTTTTTGTAATTCATCTGTTCATTTAATGTAAATTTAACATAATAAATTGTGAAACAAATAAGTACCCTGAATAGGTGTTAATCCATCAGAACATGTGTTCTGGAAATTTGTTTCTGTTGGGTGGTGATGGAAATGTTGGGTGATGATGGAGATGTTGGGAAAATGTTTGTTTTGGTGGCATTACATTAGAGAATAAATGAAACTACAAAAATGTTGATAGAACATATAGAAGAGTAATGTCTTTCATTGTTTATGTTTGACTCTTAACTCATAAGATAGGAACTGCCTTGAATGGCAAACTTAATGACTGTCTTATGGATGGATGTGTGGACATGAAATTGAACAAACACAAAACTCTGTTCACCTTAAATATTTGTGGTATGGAATAAAAGATATATGGACTTAAGCTATGTTGCAAGTATTTTCCCGTAAGAAGTTTTGTTCTGTAGAGGTTTAATAGACCTGACTGTGGTCCCTTTGTTTTGTATAGTTTTAATAGACCTGACTGGGGCCCCTTTGTTCTGTAGAGGTTTAATAGGCCTTACCTTTGTTCTGTAGAGGTTTAATAGGCCTTACCCTTGTTCTGTAGAGGTTTAATAGACCTTACCTTTGTTCTGTAGAGTTTTAATGGGCCTTACCTTTGTTCTGTAGAGTTTTAATAGGCCTTACCTTTGTTCTGTAGAGGTTTAATAGACCCTACCTTTGTTCTGTAGAGGTTTAATAGACCTTACCTTTGTTCTGTAGAGGTTTAATAGACCTGACTGTGGTCCCTTTGTTTTGTATAGTTTTAATAGACCTGACTGGGGCCCCTTTGTTCTGTAGAGGTTTAATAGGCCTTACCTTTGTTCTGTAGAGGTTAATAGGCCTTACCTTTGTTCTGTAGAGGTTTAATAGACCTTACCTTTGTTCTGTAGAGGTTTAATAGACCTTACCTTTGTTCTGTAGAGGTTTAATAGACCTTACCTTTGTTCTGTAGAGGTTTAATAGACCTGACTGTGGTCTCTTTGTTTTGTATAGTTTTAATAGACCTGACTGGGGCCCCTTTGTTCTGTAGAGGTTTAATAGGCCTTACCTTTATTCTGTAGAGGTTTAATAGGCCTTACCTTTGTTCTGTAGAGGTTTAATAGGCCTTACCTTTGTTTTGTAGAGGTTTAATAGGCCTTACTTTTAATCTGTAGAGGTTTAATAGGCCTTACCTTTGTTCTGTAGAAGTTTGATAGGCCTTACCTTTATTCTGTAGAGTTTTAATAGGCCTGACTGGGGTCCTTTTGTGCTGTAGAGTTTTAAAAGGACTGACTGGGGTCCCTTTGTTATGTTTTAATAGGATTAACTGGGGTTCCTTTGTTCTGTTGAGCTTTAGAAGGCTTGAATGGGGTCATTTTGTTCTGTAGATTTTAATAGGCCTGAATGGGGTCGTTTTGTTCAGTAGAGTTTTAATAGGCCTAAATGGAGTTCTTTGTTCTGTAGTGTTTTAATAGGCCTAAATGGAGTTCTTTGTTTTGTAGTATTTTAATAGGCCTGACTGGGGTCCTTTGTTCTGTAGAGTTTTAATAAACCTTAAATGGGGTCCCTTTGTTTTTGTTTTCAATTGGTCTGAATGGTGTCCATTTTTCTGTAGATTTCTAATAGGTCTGAATGGAGTCCTTCATTCTGTAGAGTTTTAATTGGCCTGAATGTAGAGATTTAATAGATCTGAATGGGGTTCTTTTGTTCTGTAGTTTAAATTGGCCTGAATGGAGTCCTTTATTCTGCTGAGCTTTTATAGGCCTGAATGGAGTCCTTTTGTTCGCTAGAGTTTGAATAGATCTGAATTGGGTCCTTTTTATTCTGTTGAGTTTTTATGGGCCACGATAGAGTCCTTTGTTCTGTAGAGTTTTAATAGACCTGACATGGGGTCCTTTTGATTTTTCGAGTTGTAATAGGTCCGAATGGAGTCATTTCTTGCTTTGACGTATCAAAGTATTTGTGGACAACAGTCTGGTTGCTGGTTTGAGTCACTGTGGTGATCTATGATGACTTTGTCATCAGGACCCAAGTGATACCATTGGATTTTATGGAGTTTCAGGTGCCCACATTGGTACTCTTCTGAGGAATTTCCCTTTGGCCAAGTTTACTTGATGTTGTGTTCTTCCAAATTGGAGAAATGATATCAGAATAAGTAATCCTGAGATTATTATCAATAAATAATAGACCTTTGTACGAGAGTTTTGTCTACTGAAGGTTCCATTGTTTATGTGGGATCTATGCTCCCTTGTTCCAATACTTGGCATGTAAGTCAGCATCAATACAACCCGATTGGCTGCTGAATCAGTTATCATCCAGTCTGTTGAGTATTCAATACGTGGAGTTTTGCCCCCATGCTGGTTTATGGCAGCTCTTTTTGGGCCCTGATTGTGTACATCTTTCCCCATAAGGATACTGATGGCTCAGCACCAGAATTTTGTCCTCTGTTGGATGCTTCACCATGGAGTCCTTTGTTCAGTATTGTGTTAATAGTGTTAATAAGTTTAATATTAATGTACTGCCCCTGATTCTGAATTGTTAAGTGTACCGCTCTTTGTAATATGAATGTTGTTTACTTGGAATTTGTTCATTTTTAATTTTCTAGAATATCTGAATCATTATCTAACATGAGAGAGAGAGTGAGAGAGAGAGAGAGAGAGCATTGCAGATTTCAAATATTGCATTAAGTTTTCATAAATTTGTGAGACATGAACATTAATCATATTTCTCTGTGATGCTTTTTTTTGTTCACAGAATTATTTCCTTACAATTCTCATATCTCTTGCTTGACCTGTATGAAGATCAGTAGATATCTTTCCTTGGCGATTATTGACAAGGAAAAACTATGGATCTTACTCTATAATTGAACAATGTAGGAATTTAAATAATTTTGTGAAAAAGAACTAAAAAAATATGTTTGTTTTATTTACTTCATTCTTATTTAATTATATATGTGTATTCCTGGGTAGCTAAGTGTGTTTTGACATCCTTGGGGTCTTTAGATGGACCAAATGCAAACTACAGTTTTGCTGGTTGCTCAGAGTGGGCATAATACCCAATGTTATGTTATGCAGTTATGCTTTCTTGATTTAATACATGAAATGAGATGCCTAAACAATCTGGCTTCTCATAATCATCGGGCTGATAATGTTGCTGCAGTTATCGATGCAACATTGTCAGTCATCAACAATGGATGATGAGATAAGCAAATTACATGTAAGCTTACAATTCTCATTCTCGATTATCTTGGCACATTATTTTTCTTGCATGTCAAATTCTACAACTGTCTTCATGTAGTACACTTTACATGAGAAGTTTAGACGTGTAAATATATGTATGATCTAATTTTTATATTTATTTGAAATTGTAGTTTGATATTAACAGTTTGAAACTAAAGTGACTGTTATAGATCTGTACCATTCTTAGAAATTGGGGGATTTGTGGTGTCCCACATATGTGTTGATCTGTATGTCCACCTATTAGTAATGTACCAGATTTCCTCTTACACTGTTAAAGATAACAACTTGAGTATGTGTGTATTTTTAACATAGCATTAACAATTTTTCAATCATATTGCTACTATGTCTGCAGTGTGGCACATTATAGTGATGTCTAGCACCAGGGCATCATGTTGCAGACATGTAATATAATATCCTGCCCATTCACATCATCCTGACACCAGATTGACCAATCCTAACATTAACCTCTTACTGCTGAGCACCAAGCAAGGCAGCTGCTGGTACCATTTTCATAAGTCTTTGGTATGACTTGGCCGGGGTTCGAACCCATAACATCCCACATCCAAGGCAGACACCCTGACCACTTAGGCCACTGGAGCGGTTGCTAACAACTTGAAACTCTAAAGTGTAACTGTAGGTAGTATAGTAGGTACAACCTTGATCCAGCCCATTGTGGTGGGAGTTGCAAGGCCAGATCAGGTCAAGTTTGAGGGTTTTTCCAAAAATTTTAAAAAAGCAAATGTTTGTGTGTCTATTTGCTCAGAGTGGGCATAATACCCAATAAACATGCGCAAGAATAAAACAATGGTCAGATTTTATGTGACAAGTGACTGTATGTTTATACATTTTGTGTTTAGCTGGGGTGTTTCCCAGCACCCTGAACCTCCTCCCCCCTCACCCCTCGATCCAGTCCAGGACTGAGGGGGTGAGTGTAATCTTGCAGACAGTTTAAATGACTCCACTTTGGTATATTCCACAGCTCCTAAAATGTGTATGTATGTTAATCTGCACAAGGGCCTTCAATTATCAATAGGTTTTGTGAATTGGACTCCTGAGTCATACATTGATCACTGGGTATGGTTGGTCAGCATCATGGAATATTGGAATGTTTATTTGACAAACATGGTCTACTTCTATTTTTGTTTATTGGATTTTTCAGGTTGTGTTCAAATGTTGGGATGAACAGTGATGGGAAGGTCTATTTAAATGACCTGTATGCCTACTATGAACAAGAATGTAAATCCAGGGATATTCCATGCATGTCAAAAGGAATGTTTTCCAGACTGTTAGTTCAATTATTCCCTACATCCAGACATAGAAGAATTCGTGTAAGCAACACAAAAGTGTGTGTTTACACTGGGATTTCATACGAAGCTTCACATTTAAGATCTGAAACTGGAAGCATGGAGTTGTCAAATATTCAAATTATCTGGACCATTCGTCAATTTTGATTTCAAAGACTGAAAGTTGTGCTGTGATTTATTTAATGACAGGTGTTATAGCCAATGGTAATACTGTCGTGAAAGAATTAATCTTTAATTTTTGTACTAACATTTGGGAACTAAAGGTACGTGGACATCCAATCAACCTGAACACTTTGGGTGTGTCAGATTATTTTGACAAAACAGTTTCAAACTTTAGGAATATTCTTTACATCGTGAATCAAGTAAAAATATGCACTGGTCTTGAAATTCTAGATAAGAAATTAATTCCAGTTTGTATCATACCAGAAATTATAGGCAGTGCGTGTGACACAAATCCATCCACTTCAAGAAGAATGCGATGTTCAACCTGCAAGGATGTTCTAAACTGGTTAGGTACTGGTGATGCTTGTAGAAACTGTGTAAAGAGTTTAAGTGACTTTAAGAAATCCAAGTAGGATAATTGGATGAATTTAGATTTTTCTGATGAGAAAGACTTAACCAATTTTTAGATGGTGTATTTGCAAGAACCAAAATGAAATGAAATTATTCTTGAAAAGTTAGCATGATACCGCGAGAGCATAAAATGCAAGAAACAAAAGATTTGAAACTGTTTTGTCAAAATAATCTGACACACCCAAAAGATTAAGATATGCTTGAGCCTTTGATACCAAAACCCACAGTCATTTCAAGACTTAAAAGATTCTAACGTTTTCACTTTGCCATCTGGCAGGCTACTTCGGAGATATAAAAACATTTTCCCACAAAATGCAGGCACCAGTCCAGACATGTTCAGGTGGATGTGCAATACAGTCAAAAAGCTAAATCTCCTTTGACAGTATTTTAGTAGTTTCATTTATGATAAATTCTATTCATCAGAATTTGGTAATGGCTATGAAAGGCAACAAAAACAGACTACATGGATGGGTAGATTCTGGAGAGGAAGCGGAAATAATTCTAACAGAGAAGAAAGTGCAACAAACACTGGCATCAGAATTGCTAACTAAAGGTGTCATTTATGGGATACATATTTCCAATTTCCCATGACTCGTTACCCTACTGGAGGTGAGGTGTAAAAGCTTTTGAACTTCACATCATGATCTGGAACATTATATCCAGTTTGCAATCTTGGGGTTTCAATGTTAGCTACATTCTCCAAGATGGAGGTGACATCTGTTAGGACAGCTGCTCTATCTACATGTACATCACGCATATCACTTTATGAAAGGTTCCCTTGTATATATGTCCGCATCTGATTCACTGATTTTCTTACACAATTATTTCCAGCTATCATTCAAATACTATTTCAGAATCATTATGTTTGATCACCAGTTTGTAGAAATTGACGATATCTTAATTATCACCGTGCTTTTTAAAGAAAATGTGATCTTGATACCATCCGTTCGAAAGTATGCATTTCTGTACATACACAGTCTCATGCAGCTAACTCTTCAGTACTATGGATGCTAGAAATATGAAATGTTGTAATTGATTGGTTGTGGTTGTTAGGTGTGCACAATATTTCCAATTATGATCCATCTGCGGAGGTGATAGCTAGGAGAGGAGAGGGGGCATTCGTTTAGGCATAATAGTGCATGAAATATATGGTGACTAATGCATTGGGTAATGTTGCAGATCTCGTTCATCCAATAGTTTTCACAATGGAGATTTTGAACCTTCAAATTTGGTCGGGTGGTTTGTAGCTGTGCAGTTTTTAGAACTTATTTTCTTCCGCAGGGGTAGGGAGTGAGGGATGCTGTGCTATGCATATGGTTAATATAATTCATGAGTTGTGAGTCTAATACATCTGAGACTCAGTATGTGTGGTCATTGACCAAAATGTCAATGCTTGTCACGTGTTTAGAATAAGCCCTCTGGGTCATGTCCCAAGGAACATTCAGGTTCAGCTTTGAGTCCTTGACCTGGCATCTACTGGGATTACCAACCCATGTTTAGTTCAGTTAATTGTTAAAAGATTCAAATCTGAGTACATATAAAGAAATAATTTACTTTATTCTTTGTATATAGTACATTCATTAATGTATGACAGTCATTTATTGGTTTGAACTGATTCATTAATGTCTTCTTTTTCAAATAAAATATCGTTTTTTTTCTCCACAAAATTATCAGAGGAAAACATTAAAATCCTACAGCCATCCTATAAACAAAACCTTAACCTGCCCACAAAACAACAGTAGTGTACTGAATATCCCTGAAGAAACTTCACATAACAAAATTACATTTATTACTTTTTTAAAATCCAAACACATTATTTGAATGAATAATTGATATAATTTTATATATGTCAAATGCCAGTTGATGTAAAGACCACAAAGATGATATATATATCTATCTATCTATCTATCTATCTATCTATATATATATATAGAATATATATATAGTATGTATATGTATGCTGTATCAATGATATACCATGAAATGTATAAATTTTTCATTAAAAGGAAACGAAGCTTGCTGAGTTTCCTTTTAATGAAAAATTTATACAAGTGGTATATCATTGATACAGCGTACGTACTGTACATATATTTTATTTATATCACATACAAATACATATATTTGCTCTTTGAACGGAGTTCAGATTTACTACAGGCAGCCATGTATTGACCTAGTGAATGAACTCCTCACATCCGCGAGTGTGTCTGCTACAAAATGTAGTTCTATGCCTTTAGTTGCTATTTACAATCACCTCTGTATATTGATAAGTTGATTGTTTTCTTTTCTTGGTTTCTATTTTTCTCCACATTAATTAAATCAATATAATACACACTTATGATTTAAACATGAAAGATGGTTTTAATGATAAAAGTAGAGCAGTAGCAACACTTGGATAGCTAAGCCATTCAGATACCGGCGCATGGAAATTAATGTGGAATAGAAACTAAGTCAACTGACGAACCAACAAGAGGTAATTAAAATATTTTCATTATATTTACAGTTGATCGAAGTCATTATTCTGCTTTAGCAACAGTACAACCGACCACAAACTCTCTCTCTCTCTCTCTCTCTCTCTCTCTCTCTCTCTCTCTCTCTCTCTCTCTTTCTTTTCCTTTGGTCGGTTTGACTTAACTTTTACCATCATTCATAAGTCCAGAGATGTCGTGGGATGACACAAACGAAAATCCTCTACGTTCGCCATTTCATAGATTTTAGCCCGTATCCTGCTACGATGGTCAAAAGAGAGAGAGAGAGAGAGCAGCAGAGAGTGTGGACAGACCACTTGTTCGAATTATAACTCATTAAGCCAAAATTTGGGTCTCAATTGTAATAATTATGGTCTCAGTTATATACTATCAAAACAGACCCCATTCTCTTACAGTAATCTGCATATTGGTCTCACCCTCTCTGCTGCTGTGGATTTGAAAATTTTAGTTTAAAGATTTCTATTTCTGAATAATCAGATTACTGTGAATTACTGCAGATTTAGAATTAATTGTATTAATAAATGATAACTACAAGCGATTTATGGACACTTACTCGTTTTTTTTAATTCACTGACCGTAATAAAATTACTGAACATAAAAGTATTAATTATTTCAACAATAAAATGATTATCGACGAACATGGAAACCAGCATTATTTTATTTATCCGAATAAATTTATCGGATTCAGGTGCATCGATAATGAAATTGTTCCTGTTATTGGTGCTGAAAATATTTTCAGTGATATTACTGCTCATTACGTCAGATTTATATTCGATGAAGAAATGAAGCAACGAAATTATCTTCTTCGTAAATCTGAAGAATTTATAGAAAAACAACTTGGCAGACAATTATTTGAAAAAGAAAAAACTATAAGAAACATTGCGATAGAGGATGATATTCGCAGAGAAAAAGAAACAAAGAAATAATTACGTGTGCGAGCTATAATTAAATTATTAGTAGTACAATAATGATTGGTGAAGCTCACTCAGCTAAACTAGCTCGAGAGCTACTAGAAGCAATCAAGAAATATCTACCTGTCCGTGATTCTGTCAGACAACAATTACAGGTGCCTATAGCAAACACAAGAAGAATTTGCAGAAGGTGCAGAACAATTATTTAAAACAATTACTGAACCAACAAAGAAAATTGCTGCAGCAACTGAGGCAACACAAAATGCTCTTGAAACCTTGCCTGCCGATATTGCTGGGCGTCTTCGAGCACCACCCAGGCAACTGCCTCAACCACCACCTGAAATTCAACCACAACCTGAACCACTAAAAACCAAAACTAAAATAGTAGATAAATTCACACCTGAAGGTATTGCCGCTATCAAAGACCCAAATAAATTAATAAAGATTGCCACGTAAAGATATTATCAAAGAGAAAAATACGTGAAACCTGAGCATGTTAATACGTTGAAATCTGGCGATTGGGTCAAGGATATATATCATATCACTACTGATACTCCACAGATCAGATCTGTGGAAGATGTTATTCAGTTTGATATTTTTAACCAGACAGTGAAAGAGTATATTGAACAAGAAAAGCAAGCAAGAAAACAAAAAGAAGAAGAAATGAAACAGCAACTTGAAAAAACAAAAGCAGAAAGGAAATCAAAGAAGAAAAAGCAGTGGAAACAACAGGTGAGAAAGAAGAATTGCAGGATGCCCCGGGTGCCACTGGAAGTGGTATTGGTACAGGTACCAGGGGAAGTGGTCTTATTACTCCATTTCCCGATAACGTCCTTGCTGACATGGACAGATTAGAAATTCTAATTGGTGGAAAACGAGCCGGTAATAATTCTCCAGAAATTATTAATGAAGCAGCTGCTATTTGTCAATGATTATTTACAGGCGGTATCATGGATATTAATGTTTACCGTGAACTTATTAATGAAATCGCCGATGATTATCACAGTGATTAAACAGATATAATTACTATAATAAGATGATCATACACGCTGCTCAACGTGGGCCAACTATGGTCAGGGTGATAAATTAGAGATTACCTACATATAAAACATTCTACGGAGATGGACTCGGTGATGTTGTTCAGAGTTTATTTAGAAGGATAGCCCAAAAGCAATACCAATTACAAAGCAACTAGGAATGAAAGCTATTGATGTTGTTCGTGAAAAAGGTATTGGTGATGTTGCCAGTAATCAAGGATAGACTAGCACGATTAGTACGACGAAAATCTCAGCCAGTAAAATTACCCAGCACTGGAGTGATGCCTGCAAATATTAGTAAAATAATAAATCAAGCCGCAAATCAAAAACTAGCAGAGTTAACCGATGAAAAGGAAAAAGAACATATCAGCAAGTCTGATGGCAGGAAGTGGCCTTCGTATTAGACGATGACCAATAACATAAATATGTTCAAACGTGTACCTGATCCCACATTTGACATGGATCGATGGAAGAAATATTGAATCGATTCAAAAAGATGTTGATGTTGCCATGATGATACTTGGCCTTGCAAGATACAGCGACGATTATTCAAGATCAGTTGGTCCATCAATGATGTTTACCAAGGATATTTCTCATCATCCTGAATATAATCAGTATGAAATAGGACAACCAAGAAACTTTGCTAGAAATGCCGACATGGATGTGCAAAGTATGATTATTAATGTCGATCCAGATTTCAACTTAGGATTTAGATCACATCGAGCAATGTTGCAGGGTGGAAGCAGAAGATTTTCTTGCGCGATTCCACTATCACATATTTTTGGATTCTGCAGACACGTTAGAAAAGTTACTTTCGGAGCCAAACATACAATTGTACTCGTACGAAAAGCCACCGACGATGATGCAATATGGCCACCCGCCGGTGATGCTGGTAAGGTAATTCTAACAAAGCTTTCATTGTGGATGCCAGTAATGACTCCAGTAATATCTGAAGAAGATCGGTTACTCACTTTCATGGGCAGCAGCAGTAAGTTGACGCTATCATGGTTAACAACAACCACAGATGCTGTTCAAAGCACAATTATTGGTTTATTTACATGGCAGATAGCATCACAACAGGGTAGCTTTGCGCTGCGACATATATTCGTTGCACTTCAAGATGCTGCACGAGTAAATGATCAAATGCATAGTACAATGATATTTGACAAACTTGGTGTTTCCGAGGTTTCATTGAGAATAAATGGACATCAAGAACCATCGGAAGATATTTTGTTGAATTTAGAGCAAAATCTTGTGGCACGTGCGTATCATCGATTGATGTCATTTATGGGGCGTGATCAAAATGTTGCTACTGGTTTACAAATATCACAGCTAGATTTTACAATGCTGTACCTGATTTATTACTTTTCGCTGGAACATTTGGATTTGTTTAGACAGTCTGTCGTTGACATACATTTTTGAGCTTGTGTGATGCGAGGAGCTATTGCTAATTACAGAGCAATCACCGTTATAGTCGGCAATAAGACGATGCTACTTGAAGGTGTTGGTGGACGAATGAGAGTTATTGATGCGCCAGTAGAAAATATGGAAGCGTTAATTTAAAAGTCAGAAATATATCATTAATGTCATATCATCATGTTAGTGTCAGTCTGACTCCTGGTCAGATTAAAAAACTGCAGTCGGCATTAGCGAAAAAATGTGGAGTAAAAATATCACTAGCGCGAGAACAAATCGCATGTGGTCCAAATAAACTATCGCCGACAGAACGTCAGCTCAAGTATTTCAATAAAGCCAAACAATCAAAGACCGGCATACGCGTAAAACTTTCTGCGGGTGCCATTAAAAATGCTGCTAAGACAAGTGGTATATTTTCACTTCTTGCAGCTATTCCAGGAATAATAGCCGCTGCAGCCCCAGCTGTTGCAAAAGCAGCTGCGTTAGGTGCAGTTGGAACAGCTGCTGGAATGGCGTTAAAGAAAGCAACAGGGAAAGGATTAAAAAACAGAAGACGATCCCAAACAGGTCTAGGTCTGAGACTTCCAGGAACTTGATACGGGAAAGGATTAAGAATTCCAGGGACTAGCTGATTTTCCCGCTATCCAATTTTGATTTACTTGATGCTGCTACGCGATTAAATATAAAATATTTCAGAGGTGCTTTTATGTGTGATCAATTACCACACAAACCAAACAACGTTGAAACAGGAATAATCAACCTCGATAAAAACTCTGTTCGTGATACTCATTGAGTTGCATACGCGATTGATCCACGTGGAATTATTTATTTCGATTCGTACGGACTGGCACCACCAAAAGAATTTTTAAAGTATGTCACTGGTGATTATATCACTGGCAACATTCCGATCTGGTATTCAGTGTTACCAACACAAACATTAACAGATCCACCAATATGTGGCCGTGAAGCACTAGCAGTACTTGATGCTGTATCAGCGAAACCACCTCATAAAGCTGTACAGGAATACACGAGTTCTCTTTTAAATAATCACTAATCATATAACAGTAGATATTTACAGAAGATCAGCTAAAACTAAAACCCAACAAGCACCAGGTGAAGATTTACTCAAGCGAGTAACAAGGCAGATCAATGATGAATTATCTGAACTGCTCAATCTTGCCAATGTTGATCCAAATGAATTCTTTATATTTCAAAACCGTGAAGGAAAATTGAAGATGAGTAATATTTCAATCAATGATATTATTATTCGTAGTCGATTATCACGAGAAGGTCTTATTGCTGTATATGACAGAGAGGGCAAACTTGTTCCTAGTGGTATTACTGCAGTGTCGATCAATGATTGGTTGTCAACATTCGGTGATACCATGCATGGCGCTCTACATGAACAATGATAAAATTACCAACGTGGGAGAACCAACAGATAATCTCGACGCTGCAACGAAGAAATATGTCGATGATAAGGAAATTCCAGTGACAACTTCGTTAGCTACAATCAACGATGGAATGATCACACTCAAAACTGATTTTACTAATCAAGTACAACTGTCTCCAACGTTTCGCAGAAACATAAACAGAACCATTAATGAATTTTTTGGAAGTCCACCAACCGTTGACATAAATCTCATGGATATAAATGCAAGAATCAATGATATTATCAGTGGAATTCCTAATATCATCAATAAAACTAATCTCATTAAAATTCCACACAAACAAATTAACAATATCATGTACACAGTATCATCAGGATCATCAACATGGACACCGCAAAATAACACTATCAGACATACCGCGGAGGTCACTGGTGTGTACAGGCTGTACGTATTTAGTTTTGCAAAATTTAGGATTTTTTCCACGTATCTATGGCGTCATTCAACCAATAATTTTTCTGGAACCGTATCTGTAGTGTTAAATAAAGATACCGAAGAAACGTTTATGCTGGAATCATCTGATAAAAAATTAACCACAGCGTCTTACTGGTGGTGTCTGGAATTTGTCGCCAAAACACCTCAATTAATTACTTAATATAATATAATGATTGATGTTCAGCAATATAGATACAGTCAGGTATGTGCATGGCAGACTAAACTAAAAAATATTATCGACGATTATACAATAAAAGTGAAAAAATATCGAAGACGTGTGGTTGTCACTGACATAGTTGTCCATTCAGTTTCTGCGCTTATTGCTGGAACCGGTGTAATATTGTCAACGTTGACAGCGTCAGTGCCAATTGTTGTAACGATTATTGTTTCATCCGCAACAACTATCGTGGGTATTTTGAATATTATTGCATAGAAGATAGATACATGCACGAACACAAAATTACACGAGTATGTGGTAAAATTACATACAGCAACAACAGTATATTCAAAATTATCATTGCTGATCTTGTCATCGTTCAACGATGGTAGAATATCCAATGAAGAATTCAGTGCAATGGTAAAAATCTACAATGAAGTATTTGACAATCTTGATGTAATCACTGCTGAAGAAATCAGGGATTTAGAATGATAATAGTATAATAATGACATCACAGGAATTATTACAGCAAATTGTCACTAATACTACTCCGGTAAGAACCACAATGATATCAGTGAGTTCAACTAATCCTGAATTCAGTATTGATTTTCCAACTGCAATACCAGCAAAAGAAATTGCATTAGCACAATTACGAGTTTATTATAGTTGGCCAAATAGCAGGTCGAAATCGTTTGCTGGTCTTCTGCCGAATAATTCATTAGTATTTGCAAATAAAAACAAACCCGATGGAACTCTATATTGGCAAGTAGTCAGTATTCCAACGGGCAGTTATCAAATAGAACAGATCAATGAAAAATTCCAACGCAGAATTAAATGTATTACAGGAAAAGAATCAAAGATAGCCATTACCGTCCACGAGCCAACGCTGTCATCGGTCATTGAAATATTGTTGCCAGATTACTTCATTGATATATATCAAAGTACGGTCAGATCAGTACTAGGATGGCCAGAAATCGCGTCGGTTTATTCTGCTCCCGTTGAACCACGTCGAGATGAATTTTTTATAATGGAGGTAGATTATTCAAAATGTTTTAGTTTTGAAGAACGTCGATGACAGTATACCGATGAAAAAACTGACCTGGTTTTAATCGACAAAATATATAAAAAAGAAGAACATGGCACAGCAGCAGTATTTCTCGATATTGAATTCAATAAAGGATTAGCTGTTAATGTAAAAATTTTAAAATCTTACTCGGATGATATCAAGTCTGAACATACAAAATTTCTCAGTAATCTAAAAAATTTATTTTCAAGTATTATGTACTATAGCGATGACATAAAACAACAAATCATTGAAACAATAATAATCTTAAATACAATCGCGGAATATCTTTATAGCGCTAATAATGAAATGTTATTTTATTTTAATACTCTAGGACCACGGCAAGTTATTAAACATTTTAATATAACAGAAGAACAATTGCAAACATTTATATTTCCAGGATTTGATAATAATAAACTAAAAAAAATCAGTCAATGATATGATCAATGAAAATTTTCAAAAAGTTATACAATCATGGATAAAAATAAACCCACCGCAAAATATTCTTGGATATAATAATAATCCGTACAACGAAGGTCATCATGTTTCGCCGGGTATCGTTAATATTACTTAAGCGATCGCTGTCAATCTAGTGTGTGTAGTCATTGATTGTAGTTATCAAATTGATGCCGAAAAATCCAATCAGGCCCAACAAGGATACATTCTTTATTCATTTACACCTCAAGTACCCCCAGGCTATTTGATTGTATCAGAACCAATCAACATTGTTTATCTAAAATATCATAATCCACTCTGATCTCGGATACATTTCAAACTTACTGACCAGACTGGCCACTTGTTGGACCTTAGGTCAGAGACGCTGAATATAAATCTGTATGTGCGTTTGTAGAGCATCATCGTAGAAAACACCAAGCAAAAAAAAAAAAAAAAAAAAAATGTCCCTTGACTAAGTCAAGGATAAAATATTTTTTTTTACCCTCATGATTATATCCTTGACTAAGTCTGTGATTACATGATGGTGGTCAGAAATGAATTATCCTTCTTGTTTAGCTGGTACCATGTTACAGGTGACACTATTGGTTTCGTTGTCAACGTCACTACAGTCACTTTCACCATCGGTGCTATTACACTCGTCCCTATCTTTCGCCAGTAACTGTTCCGCAACTTCATTCAATGACTCCGTCATCGACATAATATCTCTCAACTGTTTTATACGAGCGTGTACAATTCTTTTCGTTTTGTATTCGTAAAATAACCCTGACTAACCTTTTCGATTAAACGTGAAAGGGGAACAAATAATTTTACCTGCGTATCCGTGATTGCTGCCAGTGATTGTAACATCGCCTGCTGGATCAACTTTATGAATCTATAATCGGAGGGCAGCGTATACCAATTTTTGGATTTTCAAAATTGTAATGATTCAGAATAACTCATAATTTTTTCAGGATCAAGTTCAGCAGATATTTTTATACCATTGTGCTGTAATTGCTTAATAGCAGCAATAATAGCATTAATATTTTCATGATTCATTATAAAATAAATATTTGTTTAAATAAAATATATTTCTGAATAAATAATTCTGAAAAAATAATTCTGAATGAAAGTTATTTCTGAATTAATATATTTCAGAATAAAAGTTATTTCTGAATAAATAAATAATTCTGAATGAATATATTCTTAATAAATATATTCTGAATAAATATAAATAATTCTGAATGAATATATTTCTGAATAAAGTTATTTCTGAATAAATATAAACACTTCTGAATAAAGTTATTTCTGAATAAATATATTCTAAATAAATATAAATAATTCAGAAATATATTATTTCAGAATAAAGTTATTTCTGAATAAATATATTTCTGAATAAATATATTCTAAATAAATCATTTTGAATAAATAATTCTGAATAAATATATTCTGAATAAATATAAATAATTCTGAATAAATATGAATAATTCTGAATAAATATATTTCTGAATAAATAATTCTGAATAAATATAAATATTTCTGAATGAATATATTCCTGAATAAATAATTCTGAATATATATATTCTGAATAAATAATTCTGAAATAATATATTTCTTAATAAAGTTATTTCTGAATAAATATCAATAATTCTGAAATAATATATTTCTGAATAAAGTTATTTCTGAATAAATATAAATAATTCTGAAATAATATATTCCTGAATAAATATTTATAAATATATTTCTGAATTATTATATTTCTGAATTAATATATTTCTGAATAATATTTATAAATATAAAATATATTTCTGAATTAATATATTTCTGAATAAATATTTATAAATATAAAAATATATTTCTGAATTAATATATTTCTGAATAAATATTTATAAATATAAAAATATATTTCTGAATTAATATATTTCTGAATAATATTTATAAATATAAAAATATATTTCTGAGTTAATATATTTCTGAATTAATATAAATATATATTTCTGAACTAATATTTTCTGAATAAATATAAAAATATATTTCTGAATTAGTATATTTCTGAATAAATATTTATAAATATAAAAATATATTTCTGAATTGATATATTTCTGAATTAATATATTTGTGAATAAATATTTATGAATATAAAAATATATTTCTGAATTAATATAAAGATATATTTCTGAATTAATATTTATAAATATAAAAATATATTTCCGAATTAAAAAAATATATTATAAATAATATAAATATATGTTATGAATTAATAATAAAAATATATTTCTGATATATTTCTAACTAAATATTTAAAATATAAAAGCATATTTCTGAATTAATATATTTCTGAATTAGTATATTTCTGAATAAATATTTATAAATATAAAAATATATTTCTGATAGATTTCTGAATAAATATTTATAAATATAAAAATATATTGCTTAATATTTATTAATATAAAAATATATTTCTGAATTAATAAAAATGTAAATAATATAAACATAATATTTATGAATTAATAAAAAAAATATATTTCTGATATATTTCTGAATTAATATAAATATATAAAGATATATTTCTGAATAAATATAAAAATAAACAACAGCTATGATGATCGGTCTACTATTCCACGGTGTCCCTTCATTGACCAGTAAAGCCTTTACCATAAGGTCCTAAGAGTCCTTTCACTTGGAAGGCCTTTTTTTATGGCCCACAGGCACTCTTCATGGTTAAGGTCTATCTTATGACCCACAGGCACTTTATGAGGCTTCGTCTGGCGAACATTCTTTCTGAATGTCCTTGTGTATATAAATGTGTGGTCATGTATACGCAATAACAAAAGGGAGACAACTGCGCACTTATTCTATCAGCGATGACAGATTTATCTCCTTCATTGTATGTACCGAAATTTGATCTTCTGCATGAAATTTTTCGAAAATGCTGATTTATATATATTATTTGCTACAAAAAATATTGCAGCACGGCAGATGTCAAAATATTTACCAGCCGCATATATCGATTGGAAAATTATTTCTTCATCTGTCTCTGTATTCGTGAATACAACTGATGTTGGAGACTTATCATTATAACCAGATCTTCCAAATTTACAATTCTGACTCTGTGTAACAACCCGCAGGTTACATAAATTATTATCTTTTGGGTCTGAATTAATGTGATCGATTACAAGTCTGTCTTCAATGACCCCATGAAAACACTCGAACACAAACCTATGAGTGATATCTTTTTTTACAGCACTAAACATGATACACCCAGTATTAGTAAGAAAACTGACTGATTTTTTTAATCTGCAGTTTCTGATGACACCATCACGAGACGCTTCATAATTTTTAGTTATTGGATGTTTCACAAATTCATTTTGCTTCATTTACATAGTAATATTATTTGTCTAAATGATTATTTTGAAACCTGGCGAGATAGTCTTCGGCTGTTTTTATGAGGGATGCACCTGACGATTTCTTATCATAATATCATTTCAACTCTCTGTATCTTTTACCACTATACTGTACGTATAACTGAGTTTTTCCTCGTACACCAACACCGTATCGTAAACATGGTTTCGGTCCTAGACTCCCTCTGAGAAAGTTTTGCATGTGAAAACCACAGAATTCATTTATGCTTGATTTATTACAAGGAAGAGAAAATCCTATCATTAAGCACTTGTATTTGTTATTTGCTTGTATCATTATATATATATATATATATATATATATATATATATATATATATATATATATATATATATATATATATATATATATATATATATAATTAAAGTTTAATTAAACATATATTTGCCTTAATTATAGCATGGAGGAATTTGAGAGATTATCCTCAATTGAACCTTCCAGAGCAAGAATTGATCTTGACAAACTACCAAAATCTAAATTTAGTTTTTCGATGCAAGATCTAGCTTTGATAAATAGCGATATAACTGATCGTATCCGTGAAGCCAAGACAGAATTTCACAGCGATGGAGCGGCTCATACTTGGTCAACATTCAGGATCATGAATACCATCGATGTTAGAATGCATGACGAACGAGGAAGAAATATTATCAACTATCTCGACAATCAGCGATATATTATTCTGGTAAAATGTATTGTGCAGACAGATGACGACACTTGGATTATCCGTGATAAACGTGACCCTGTACGACTTCATACTGGAAATAGTACTGTTATATTAAATAAAAAATCCAAAGCAGGAACATTGACTGGTATTGATAAACTGTATTATGAACGAGAGTTTCTTGTAACTGCAGTTGTTTATGCGATATATCTGTTAAATGATAAACCTAGAGTTAATGATCTCAAACCAATGAAATTTTCCTTGACACAGTCAAGGCTAAACTGCGCAGCTGAGCGAGTTATGGAACATTTCTCAAAGGCAATACGCGGAAACGGTTTAACAGATCTAAGACGTAAAAAATAAATGCGTGGGCAGAAACAGTTAAAGATACCGGAGCATGTATCAGCGACGTTGCTAAACTAGAAAAGAAATTAAAATTTCCGATAACAGTAAAAACACTAACCGAAGAGATTTTGTATGCGTCGAAATATACATCAAGGGGAGCTCCTATAACGATCATTGATCATAACGCACACGCATGGACATTTGCAGTAACAATATTTCCACGGGATAGAATAGTTAAATTTTACATCGATTATATATTTGACGTTATCAATGATATTAGTAAGAGTGGCCCTGTATCCGTGTGGTTATTTAGAAGTTCAGAATCCAAAAACTGCGATCAGTATGTAAGGCCTAACGGTGAAATTTATCGTGAAGAATCACTCCACGATGAAATGAAATATACTGCTCAGAAATATATACCCCTTGATAATATCAAGGATTTTATCACTGACGATGTCAAGGTTGAAAAGTTACTAAATAATTGTTTCACCGTTCCATCGGTTGCTGCCCATGCTGCTCAGGAGAAAAATTCATGGAAGCCGATACGATTGGAATTTCTCATTGATGTCCAGCACAGTTGTATCAAATACGGACATGGCGGATTGTGAAAGACTAAATACGATTATAGCGATATTATATCGGTTGATATGGTAGCCTGTTATCCTGGAAGTTTTCTTGGATACGGAGAATATTCTGAATACTTTAAAAGATTCAGACATCCCACACACGAGATGACCAGAGTTGCGATAAACGGACTCTTACCAAATTTTGACTAAGCTGGATTTGCTTGTATAGAGTCATTCGAGTTTGCGGAAAATCTGCATCCGATTATTTATGTTTGGTTTTGAAGAAATTTCTCAGAAAAAATATTGGGCTTCAATAGTACTATTACGATATATGCTTGATACTGGAATTTTAGTGTTGTTGAACGTAAACGAAGCCATTATATCATATCGTCCGCAGAAACAAGTTTGGTTACCACAACAAAAGAAATATTCCCCGGATGAAAATCCTGATATGATTGATTATGAAAATAAAGTTGCAAAAGATCTTGGTAGGAAAATAATTGGTAAGTTTACTCAAGGAAGATCATATGACCATAAACGAATGTGTACAAGATTAATTATGGACGATGCTGAACTCGATTTTATAATTGTTGATACAACGGAAAAAAAATACATTTATGAGTCGGAGTAATGCTTATTTATCAGACGGGTCTAAATTAGGTACAATCGTGAGTTATACTGATGGTGAGTCACCTCAATTTACTCATTTAAGATCTTCTCTGCTCGCTTACGTTTCCATAAATTTATTATCGTTGATAAACAGATTTCCTCGTTACGCGATTAGAGTTGCCACGGATTCATTTTATATAAATAGCGCGTATACAGATTTACTAAAACCGCTACTCGGTAATGGTGAATGGGGATCATGGAGAATAGAAAAAGAAAATATACTTGAATATTCCGAATCTGCAGACGTTGAAATCAGGGAAATATATTACAGCAATGACAATCAAATATTAAAATCATCGGCACCATCTGTGTTTGATCCTGTGGTCAGACAAAAACCGTTTATCTCAATGGGCCTTGAGGTTCTGGAAAAACAACACGTGTCATTGAATTATTTCGTCGGAGTTTGAAGAACTCCGTTGATATGATTGTGCTGACACCTACACATACACTAGACAGAAAAATAAATGAACGAGGAGTAAAATCTCAAACTTATCATGGTTTCTTCAGATGTGAGGGGATACGTGAAAAACCTGTGCGAATGGGTGAGAAATATATACCCCGGATTATCATCTGGGATGAAATTTGTACGGTATCGTTAGAAACATTAAAAGTATTTCTTGATTGGTTACTGACAAAAAATACTGCTGTGATAATGTTCGGCGATCATGGTCAACCGCAACCATTTGTTGGGTAGTCTCCGCACGAGTGGTTAAAAACGTTTGTGGATTATTATGAGGAGATAACCGATGATCATAGAGCTCTTGATGAACCTCTGAAAGACTTTAAAAGATTAATCAGACTACAGCCAGATAGAATACAATGTGATATAATGCGTGAAATAATTCCGGAAACTCATGTGAACGATTTTTGGAATTTGTGGATACCAAATGATTTAATAGTTGCAAGTAGAAAGATAGTTCGTGATGAATTGCAAGAGAAATTATTTTTGTTACATAAAGAAAAATTTTTAAATCTACCGGTACCAATGTGTTATCGCACAGCGGATACTCGACGACAGAATTTTGATCTTGAGATTCCAGGAACAAATGCAAAACAAAATCTTGTGTTAAATGATATTCTTTTGGTTGATGTTGATGTTGTTGAGAGCGCGTTGATCATGGATAAAACTCCATGGAAATTAGGATATGCTATAACGATTCATTCGTCACAAGGACTAACAATTACCGATACAAATATCTGGATTGTCGATGATAGAATCGAATGGTCAAATTTAGTTTATCTCGCAGTGTCTCGAGTCAGAAGAATATCTCAACTGCACCGGGTTATTATGAATTTTACAGAAAATAATAATCATACTGCTAGTCGTTGTTGGCGTAATAAGAAAAAAACTATTTGGTTATAAGCAATGTGACAAAAAAAAAAAAAAAATAATCGCGTCTTTGATATTGATACTGAATTAGTTGTGACACTACAACAACGACAGAATAATCATTGTGCAAGTTGTAACTCTAATATGCTACGGGAATATTCGAATGATAATCCAAGACAGTTCACCGTAGACAGAATTAATAGTAGTATTGGTCACACGCGCGAAAATGTGATGCTGACCTGTCTTGAATGTAATCGAAGTCGGGGCGCTGGACGCCATGGTGCCAGATTACAAAAGTGAACGCGGTGGTAATTGTGTGTCTTCAGGAATTACTTGTACAAATCCACGCTGAGGAGCAGTTGAATCCAGTCTGTAGATTGCAGGTCTACCCGTGGATCTAACCACGCTAGAAATTTTATGTGTAGTCACACTCCAGATAGTATCAGTTGTTCTTTTATTACCCCCTTCAAGTTCATCGGGTTCATATAAATACCTCACAGTCACATTACTCAGTACTGGCTGTTTTGAAAAGTCACGTAGTTGTATAGGTATATATGTTTTTGTAATTGCAACGGTAGGTTTCATAGAAGTTGCACGAGTAATTTCATTATTTAACGCAGCTATCACACTTGGTAATCTTGCAACCAATTCACGAGATCTCATGTCGTTCTGAATTATTTCCTTTGCATACTGATATCCAAATAACCGCTGAACGAGTGTTTGATTAAATCGTTCAACTATTACCTGATCACGATGAATTGTAGTGTGTCCTCGTCTGATTTTGACATTATGCTTTTTCATCAGCGATGACATTGTACCAAGAAATTCTTTGCCAGGATCAACTTGTAGCAACTGTGGCCATTGCAAGGGTCCTCGTTGATAAATTCGTTCAAACGCAGATGCAACTTCAGATGCTGTTTTAGTTGATAATGGTTCTGCTTCTTTATATCTTCTTGCAACGTCAACGACAGTTAACGAGTATTTGCATGTGCGTGATTGACGTCCACGTGCTTTAATAGTACCGTGCGGTAAAAACAAAATATCTGCTTGATGAACTTCATTGGGAACGCTGACATCAAAATACGCGTACTGAATTTTTTTAGGTGGTGGTAGATAGATTTGCCATATTGCCTGTCGTGCTAACCAAGCTGCAGCAACAGCACGTGAGACATTTGCTGCTTCAGAAAATTTACTAATTGGTGCTCTGCCCTTCCAATATCCTCTTGGGCTATAATAAACAGATTCGATTACAATAGTTATATAATTAATTACCAGCCCCTAGCATTAGTTTACCCTTCATAGCAGATTTCACTAGAAAACTAGCAAGTTTCTCTCTGAGAGATTTATCAGGTATAGAATTTAACGTATGAATCGATTTCACATCTGCAATATGTCGTTGTTGTTAATCCTTGCTCTTATACGCAACATCATGAACGTGACACGCTTGATCAATCTTATTTATTGGATACTCTCCTGGTCTTGGTTGATCTCGTTCGTCAAGTCGGATATCAAGTCGAGTTCCAGGACCACAATAATTGTATCCGGGTAGATGTTTTTACCCGGGATACTTCGCCCATGGAGTCCCTGGTAATTTTCCCAACGAAGCAGCGATATCACCTCCTGTCTTTGTGCTAGACGAAATAAATTTGTATTTTTTTGTGCCACACTTTTCACACTTACTTGTCAGTGCGCGTTTTTTAATTTTTGTTATTATTGTTGATAATCCACTGTTCCCACCAACGGTGGAGGTGGGTGCCTTGCATCGAACACAATATAGATTCATATTGTTTATTATTATGGATATAACTGACTTCTCAGCGACACGAAAACAGGAGCTAATCAAGCATCACCCAGCGCTACCAAATTCTATCAGGATGATAATAATTGGGCCATCTGGAAGTGGTAAGACGCAATTATTGCTTAATCTGATAATGGGATGGCTCAAATGGGATAAGTTATATTTAGAAGCACCATCTGTAGATGATCAACGATGCTATGAAGTGCTTAAAGATTTTAATGAAAATGCAAAGTTGCTGGATGAAGACGGTAATGATATTATTGATTTTATTACCAGTATTGACGAAGCGCCATCTGTAGATGACCTTGATGGACTTATTAATAATTTAGTAGTGTACGATGATATTATGCTGGACAAATAATCAAATCCAGCTCGGATATTTTCTCGAGATAGACATAAAAACACAGACGTGATTTATGTTACTCAGCGGTATACTCAAATACCTAAAGTAATCAGAGATAACTGCAATATTTTGGTTGTGTTTAACGGAGTTGATGATCATACGCTGCAAAATATTTATTATACTTGGTGTTCAGGGGATATGGACATGATTAAGTTCAAAAACTTTTTTTCAAAAGCAAAAGCTACCCCGTTTGGTTTTATAACAATAAATTTACATGATCCTAGGTCGAGATATCGTAACGGACTTGATAAAATATTTGGTTAATTACAACAGCAGGGAGGATGAGACTAATACGCGGATTACTGTGTGTAAGAGAACGGGGTCTGTCTTGATAGTATATAATTGAAACCATAATCTCAATAGTATATAATTGAGACCATAATTATTATAATTGAGACCCAAAGTTTGTCTTAATCAGTTATAATTCGACAAAGTGGTCTGTTCACCCTCCCTGCTGCTTCTTAATTCTAAACTGAATATTTGAACGTTGTTTAAACCTAACATCTTGATTGTTTCAAAGAAAGGTTAATGCCATTTTTTCGTTTCTTTTTTAAACAAATCAGTTCCTTCCAAACTTTCGTTATTTTGGAAGAATTGTGAAATTTATGAAAAATGGCGGCATTTAACATTCTTTTTGTTTATTTTAATTTTTATTGATCCTGTGAAAAAACTGCCATAAACTAATTGTCAATTTTAATTATTATACTTCCAACTTAAAAATGTCATTATAGAAAAGCTTAAATCGATAATCTAAGCTTCAATGACATCAAATGTGTTCAGCTCATAACTGAGTTCACAGTTCCGAAAAAAGTTCTAACTTCTGTAGCAATTGTTTTTTATGTAATTCGACACGTGTTAATCTTTACATATTATTTTATTATTTTTAGCAGTGCAAATAAAGGATTTTCAACAAATGGGTGTTCTTAAAACAAATAAATGCAGCTGAAAAACTGTTCACATAGAGCACAAACCTATCGATTCATTCAATATTAATGACTTTTTATTTCAAGCGTTAATTACTATAAACATCGGGATTTGGGACGTGGAATCTCACTTACAGCCACGTACTGCACACGAAACGGAATGTTGTTCATGGTACTGGTATAATGGAGAGAAAAGAGGTAATAAGTGTCTTTTCCAAGGACACACCAAATCAGCCAACCCTGATAAACGCTGTATCATTGATATACCACGAGATGTATAAATTTTTTATTAAAGGAACCGATGCTTGCTGAGTTTCCTTTTAATGAAATATTTTTAAAAAGAATGGTATATCAAAGAAAATACGTACATATTATAAATATATGTTATTTGAACCACATGCAAATACACATACTTGTATTTCAAACGCAATTAAGATTGAATTAATCCCCCCACCCCCACAGTATTTGTACCATAGCTCGTACGCATCCTGTCATGTACTGTTCCTAAGAATTATTAACAGGCTTAACGAAAATGGATTTTCATTTATTTGGGGTTGGGGACTGGCAATCAAGACTCAATAAACAATCAGCAATGATAACTCTGGTGTTAAATGCATGAGAATTAAACATCAGGATGAACGAAGACTCTGAAACCTCATATGTTCCAAAGTAATTTCACTTTTAAAAAATTAAGTACCGGGGCGGATCATTTCACTAATGGAGGATGGAACATAAAAATATTCCGGCTTAAAAAATATCCTTGCTCTGTTTTGCTGAAAAGGAATTAATTTTATTCATAATAATAGCTGCCAGAAAATTATCTTCAGATAAAAGAAAAAACAATGTATATCTCGGCCGTTAAGAAAACATCAGGTCGACCGCCCTCAAATAATCACATGGGTCGGTCCTTTATGCACAGTGCCTATCCCTGACCATTTCCGCATAAGCCCGTCAAGACCGATAGTTATCATTAACAGTTAAGGCTAAAATATAATCTTTATTTAATTGCGTTTACTTACTACACCCGTTAATGCAAAAATTTGCAACCAAACTTAGATTAATAAGACAAATGATAATGCAAACGTTTGAATCTTCTTACCGAGTATGACACATCCGGTTCGAACAGGCAACCGTGAAGTCAGAATCGTAGCTTGCACACGTAACTTTCTAACTGATTTCAATAAAACCCAGATCCGGAAAAAGTTTTTGATCTCATCTTACTTTATTTTTTACATCTTATATTTAAGAATCGTAACATTACTGATAAAGTGCTAATTTATCAGTGCCACCTGTTAATGTATAATAACTCTTAGATATTTCAGCATGATGTAATTTCTAAAGTTTTCAGTCATGATTTAGAAAAAGAAACAAAAATGTTTTGAGATATATAATTACTTCAGTTTAAACATATATTGCCCCATAATGTACTATATTTGCAAAAGGATATTGAACAATTTTGTGAAAATATACAAGTTCTCATCCATTATGTAAAATCAAAATCACATGAGTAGAAATAATAAACAAGTTAAATGGAAGATTAAAAGAATAGAAAGGACCAAAATATACAGAACATGATATAACATAGCTCATTGCATGGTTCTAGCAAGGAAAGGAAATTAGTACATTTTGGTCAAAAGTTATTTTGTATCAATTTCAAACTTCAACCCTGGATATAATTAGTACTTCAACACATAAGCATATGACAGAAAACTGGTAAAGCAAATCTTTAAAAATTTTTACCAACCAGTCACATCCAACACACACGCACACACACACACACACATACACACACACACACACACACATCATATAAAAGTACAATTTTCCAAAGTAAACTCAGCAATGACTTGACAATAGATCTAAAGTTTACACAGATTTGTATAATGTGCAGAAAATAAATGAAAATATCATAGTAACTATCAACATCATTCATCATCATGAATGTCATCAGCAGAAGCAACGACATCATCATCACTCTTCAGTTCAATCTACTAGATCAAGTTTCTTGCTGGCACAAAAAGCTTTTACACAACAACTCCTTGCTACTTCCAGTAAAACTGTTCCAAGAGCTCAATAACTGTTGCTGCTGAGTAGCCATCCCTGATGAGCAGAAGCATGTAGCACCAGCTATGGCCACCATTGCATGTGAGACATATGATGTTCTTGTACAGAACAACATATCAAGAGGGGATCACATATAAATGGTGGTCATTTTTTTTTTACAGGGATGCATCATTCACCTTGTTCAAATTCACTTGTGCATTCATAAAAAAAGGACGATGAAAAATGTTTCTAGTACAGCTAGGGCCTGCAATCCTCCAAGATGTCATCTGGAAACAATGAAAACTGTCAAATAATGTTGTTGTTGCATCACAGGACAAGAGACAGTTTTGCTTTTGCATGCTTCCTGCCAGTTCTGCATCAGTGCTTTCAAAAGGTAACAATACTCATGTTTCTCTTGTTAATAACTTTTAATATTTTGCTCGTAGAATGCCCATACTACTTTAGTCACTTTCACCTTAGTAATCCACCATTTTGCATGTTTTATAAAAGTCCTTCCTGTTCCAAGATTCAGCATCTGAACTATTGCTGTACTACTGATAATATATTAGATTTGTCTACGCTTTCCTGATATAATTATTTGAGGAACAGTAAAGATTTTAATCAGTGCGATGCTACAATATACCAGTATTAGATAAAATGGAGGACTTGCCTAGTTTGATGAATAAGTCCAGATTTCCTCCTCAGCTTCTAGGAGGGCTTGCCCAGTTTGATGAATGAAGTACAGATTTCCTCCTCTGCTTCTACTGTTCTGCTTAGTGAAAACAAACAGCTAAGATTTTCCTCTTTGCTGATCATAGATTTTGGTCCAAGGTTACTTTTTCAGTTTTATTTTGCAAAAGCAGTGACTGATAGTGTGTCCTTAAACAGTGTTAATTTTTTCTTGTGTATGATTTCATTAAATTAGTTTACACAATGTTTTCACCAGTACAAATGCTTAAGTCCCATTTCATTTCAAAGAGAGTGACAAAAGTCATATCAGGAATATTTTTTATGTCTGAGACACCAGCTGTCATTTCCTCAGAGACCGACTATTTAACTTTTGGAGTTGGGGCCCAGGACTTTTTTATTTTTAATTTCAGTCCACAAATAGCTTGAAAAATTCTTGATCTTATTTATAGGAAAAAAAATTAATTATCTTGAAGTAAAAGAGAAAAAAAGTATTCCAACCGGAACAAAAGTCTCAGCGCCCCTCCCCATCCTCAGAAGGTTGAATGGTCAGTCCCTTAGAGAAAGGATTACCAAGGCCGTTGTCATTGTCCACAAAGGACTTTGCACATACTGTGAATTGACTTGATAACTATGCATCTTTTTGCAAAGCTGAGTGTTTAATCTTTCATATATGCACATTTTCTTTAAACTTTTAAACAAGTTAAGGAATTTCTCTGCCTATGAAGAGCATGTGGGTTTTCTTTCCAGCAAATGGCTCCACCATCAATTTCAACATTTGATTCTTTTGCTTGTGTCTTGGTTTAGTGATATGGCAGAGAATGCACTTGATGTATTTGGGAGTGTGAATCTGAAAGCTGAACATTCTTTTCTAAATTGCACAGAGTAATTCAGAGTTCTTGAATGACCTAAGTATAGAGAGATAATCATTATGAAAAGTATGTACTGGTAGTCCAGTACAAAGGAACATGGTACTAGTCTGACGGGGATAGGAACAGCCGTTTTTAAATTACAGCTGATCTCTCAAAAACCTAACAAATTCAAGAATGGTCAACTTATAATTCCAAACAAGTTGACAAGTACTTTGACTGACAAGGGATGAATTCCATAACTTTACACCAAGTGTCTAGGCTCAATCTTTCATTCGTGACCTCCAAATCTTTAGCAGAATTATAGGTCTCCTGCTAAAGGACATAGATACAAGTTGCTGTTGCCTCATGAACAAGTCTAATCCAATCTATCACTTCTGACCTGAAGCATAAATATTCCAGTCAGTTTTCTCTGATGTCACAACATCTGGATGAAAATTGTATGCAGATCCACTTTTTGCCAATCATATTCCTATTGCCTCAGTGCTAGACATCACTACAAACTGCCACACTGCAGACATTGTAGCAATATGATTGAAAAAATGTTCGAGTTACAGTAAAAGTCCAAATCACACATACATCTCTTTTCACGTGATATTAATCAATATTTAAATCATTTTCCTGTCCGAAGCACCTAGAATAGAAGTGGTATGGCCATGAAATGTCAATACTATAATTTCTTCTTTCTAGATTTTCCTAATCAGAGTTGACAGTTTCTATTCACCAGTTAAATAAATGACATTTTAATTCAGGTCTCTTTATGTCTACTTGTGCGTATTGTTAAAATACACAATATGATTCATGGTCTATTCATGTGTGAAACATATTCAATTAGTTATTCATTCAAAAATCTGATTCGGGGGTGGGGGTGGGGGCTTTATTGCATCTGTCACCATTTTGTGCAAATTTGATTGTGAATAAAACGTATAATATAGTTAGAACATTTTTATTTGCAAAGATTCTTCATGCTAATAAAATGTTTGGGTTTTTTTTTTCATTATGTTCATCATCCAGTTTCTAATATGGGATTTATGTGAGCAGTTCTTATATTACAATATAATAGATACAATATATGGAAAAAGACACTTTCCAAAACATATTGATGAAAAATGTGTTTGCCTTAAAGATCTGGTAAAGTTATGAATTTTCTGTTAATTACAAAAGTTTAAATATTATCATAAAGATTTGGCTCTTGACCAGTTACTTAGTAACTGTTATAAACTACTATAATAGCCTTTGTGTTGTTATTTACCATGTGCATATTTTCTGATTTATTCAACATGATACAACATAAAGGTAATTAATGATTTCATAATTCACAAGCAGCTTAAGAGTTTTCTTGGAGACTTGGACAATAGGTGGCAAAGGATAGTCTTGTAAATTGTACCCTGCCATATTTCTCAACTTAAGGCTATGATGTTACTTTTTCAGCTATTATCATTTAATAATTAAATATATGGATATATTTGTGAAATAGATGTTTCAGGCTATACGTGCAAGGCATTCAGTGTGACATGTAAGCAATAGCAAAACAAAGGCTATATAAAAACTTGCATTGAAATTGCAGAGATGCTGTCGGGAGTTTATCAAGAGGGGTGAAAACCTCTCATCATCAAAATAAAGGAGGAGTAGAAGAAAAAGGGGGTGTGGTGGGGATGGAGGAGGAAACGGCCCTAGTACAATAGTTACCTAACACTTAATTATCCATCTCTTTTTCCTGCCCTAATATAGCTATACTGAAATCAAAATTCTCAAAAAATGTCTCCTCCAGGTGTACAAGTATTAATTTGTTGCTTGTTTCTGAGTTTATCATGTTTCTTAATATTGTCCTGTGCTGAGAACCACCTTTCAGTCTGTTGCCTGAAGGGGCATATGCATAGGTACCATTGACAGTTTGAACAAGTTGGCAAGCTGTTTTTTATGGTTATGTACAATCTTCCACAGCTCACAGGTATAGTCTCTTGGATATATCGGCTTCAAAATAAGATTTTTAACTAACATGAGCTATATCAAAGTTTAACTTTCTTGAATCGGTGCTTTGCTGACTACTATACAAGATTCATTATCTGTTCCATAATACTGTATTAAGGTTTGAAGTCCATCAAAGACATAGTTCAAGTTCAGATAAAATAAATATCCTTACTTGTAATATCATTTTAGAGTTTTATTTAGTCAATTTATCTTAACCCTTAGAGTTTTCTATATTTTTTTCCATACGAGTCATCTGAACTGAATTATTTGAGAAATAACTACCTGTATTTTAGTTATGTTTGGTATTCTGTCTTTTCTATATTTAATTTCAAAATACCACTGTATATCTGACTGGTATCCTACTTGTTTTTGTCCATCCAGCATGTACATTGGGTTCATATTCAACATCATTTTTGGGTTCAAAGTCACTCACTGGCATTTCCTGTAACATGTTCCTAGCTCCAATAATCAAATAAAAACTGTAACAATTATTGTCATTATCACTATCATCAGCTAGAATTTTCCGGTCTTAGGGTATCAAAACAAAGTAAAAAGAAAATATCAGCAATAGTAAATGTCTATTTCTGTGATATACTATATCATTTACTTACCTACAAACTGTACATAACATTGTCTATAATTCTGCAAAATTCTGTAGAGATAATTTAGCAGTACATTCTGTCGTGGTCAGTGTGACATGTAACCATTCAGACTGACATATGGGCTGGGATCACAATAAATTGCTGACTGCAAGGGATGGAATCTGCTCTGTGTGCAGCATGAATTAAATTTTAATTAGAGTCCTGTTTGATAACAGTCTGACAGATATGTCAGTGTAAGGTCATGTGGCTGAAAACCTGAGCAAATAATTTAAGAAATCTTGGGCCATTTGAAACAGGTGTCATAATTTTTTTTCAGAATAGTTATTAATAACAGTGGACTAGAGAGGTTTATGCTGACTTTGATGGGAGTGTTAAAACTTTTGGATGTTATAGAAAGTAATCCTGATTGACTAAGCAAAACAGGGTGTGTGTGTGGGTGCTCCCAGAGGGAATTCAGGATTTTAAAAAGCTCTCCTTGCAAAATCAGACAGTCTAAGTTTCTGATGCAAGCCAGAATTTAGCTCTGGGAGGTAACAAGTATTTCTCGTTAGACTGTCTACGGGAGAAGTGTCTGGGAAATTGAGGACACGAAAAGCAAGAGATTCAGCTGCATTGCAAGGTTGAGTCTCAATAAATCACTAGGTTAGTTTCAACTGCATTCAATATTCTTTGATGTACGTTTGTATCTATTTGCTGAATTTATTCGTTTTAAATTCATGCTTCAATTTTCCTTGCATTCAGAAGTTAATTATTTGCATGCATTTTGTCTTAAATGTTATATGACTCATGGATTATATGAATCTGTTTGAATTACCTTGTTCAGATGTAATGGAAATCATGTATTGTAGAAGTTCATACATTACTCTCATATTAATTGTGATGATTAATTTATCTGTCCTATATGATTTGTATCATGTATATTGAGAATTGATCTTTCTATGTCTGTAAATTTTGTCGATGAATTGCTAATTAGAAAGTAACGTGGTAAGGGCCAGGAGTGGAGTCCATTAATTCATTTCTGTAATTAAATTATGAATTCCTTTCAAACGATAATCGATGGTATTAGCATTATGAATGCATGTCGACTGACAGTTCAGCTAGTAATTTATAGCAACAGTGGGCTATAATGGTTATCAAAGAGGTCTAATTATATACAGCTAGTAAAGACATTAATCTTCTGATAATAGGGTGAGTGTGTATCAGGTGGCGAACTGACCATACCAGCTTAGTTCTGTTGAACTGTGATAAGAAAATATCCCATGCAAAAAGAATGGGAATATTGGTTGATCCCGGGAGAAAAAAGAAACCTAACATATATTTAAGATAGGTATATCGTTTAATCTGAAGGAAAAGCGTAGCTCCACACCGGTACTGCACAAAGGAAGAGCTCAGTTTAGAATCAAGATAGTTGATAACCGAAGGAGGCATGAGAAGAAAGAGAAGGAAAAGAAATATGGCAATGCCAGCCTATCACCAACAGTGGTTTGGGAAAGACCAGAAGCAACCAGGTGATGCTGACATGCAGGCAATTTGAATTTGATCAGTCATTCGATTATATGATAAAATTTGTTCTGTCGGTATACCAGAATGTCTAAATGAATTTTGAAGAAATTTTCTAACTCTATTTTTAAGAGAAAGTGAATCGTTCAAATGTCATGCTCAATTTCACTTTCTTTATGCAACTGATAAAATTGTTATAATTTACATACAGGGGTTCATGTTGTTCTATTCTATATCTCTGCTGAGATCTGTTATTCGATCTATTAATTTCTTATTTTATTTTATTGTTTACATTTTGATCTGGGCAATAACGCTGTGGTCAATATCATCTCCTAGATAACAATAACCAAAGCACCATATTTTCTCTTTTTAAATGGTAGCGCAGCCTCTGCTGCAAAAGAGTTGCAATCTTTTATCCAGTCATAAATGCCTGATTTTACAAAGAATAACAACCATTTGCTAAAGGAGTTGGAATGTCTGAACTTTACAGAAATTGTTCTTTGCGTGACATCTTCCCCACAAAGTACAAAACTGACTTCTGATTCCTCAATATTTTTCTGGACAAAAGGTTCAACTATAAGTGTATGATGTACCGTAAATAGGTTTTGTCTTTCTTATCCAATCAGACTGTTGGATTATCAGTATTGGATTTTTATACATAAACCCTGCATATTATAAATCAGGTTTCTGAGAAGAGTTGGTTGTCCTTGACAAGGTGTAAACGATGAAATTCTGAACAACTCTTATGCAAAAACCCAATTCATACAAGTTGCATTATACATTAAATCAAGGGAAATGCATCAAATGTTTCAACTATAAGTGATTTGAGGGCTGGTGGTGGTGTAAATCTAGTGCTTTAATTTGCCTGAAGGATATAAAACATACCAAAATCATGCATTCCTATGTCATAGAAAAGCAACACTCCAATATTACTCAGTTCTGGATTTTCTGTATTTTTATGTGCTGCATCAGATCTGTTTTAAATACTTTTCACTTGTATGATAGTAATATCTTTTGATTTTATTATAGTCAGTGAGTTCAGCCTGTGAGATTAAATAATTACAATAAAAATGGAAATAATGTTGTGTTTACAAATCTACTTATCTGTCTATATAATCTGTTACAGTTCTACCAATCCAATCTGAGAATTGTATCTATGTAATACATTGAAAATTCAGCTGAGCATGTAAATTTTCTTTCACTTGCCTAAAACGTTTGATACAGTAAGAATTCAACATCCAGATCTTTGTGTGAATTCATGAAAATCTTCATTTATGGCAAGTAAACCATTTCATATTTTGAATTTATGTGATAATGTAGCTTCTACAATTCTTTCGGAACACATGGTAAGAAATCCTCTGAAACTAAGCACATATCCATACATTTTAAAATTATTTGGCTAGAAACAGATTAAGGTTTTACAAGACATTTGAAAACAAAGTTGGATTAATTCAGATTGGGGTGTGATTTAGCTTAAATAATTATGGCTGAATAATTTCATAATAACACAGTATGTTCATATGTCAGAAAATGTTTACTTGTTACATGATTCCTTGTTACTGTCATAAATATGAGTTCTACCTACAGTGCTTATGTAAAAAACATATTTCCAATTATAAAGTGCATATTAGTTGCTACTGTGCAAATATAGCTGAAACATTATACTCTTTGGACATAATTTTCAAATCCAAAAGATTTTTAATTATTTGTAACATTAGGACAGTAGAAAATTTGTTTCAAACTGTCAACAAATTAAATTTAAGTGTACCATAGTGTATATTTTCTGGCATTAGACTGAGGAATGTGGTAAAAATATTCTGCATTATTTTAGCATTTTCTTTGAGGTTTTCTTTTCTCAGATTTATTCTATGTGGACTGATAGGAAATTCTATTATCTGATTTAACTTTTAGCACAGAAGAAAATATTAATTTTCTACTCTCAATCACAGCATCGGTGATACATTCAACCAAAACGTTAACAAACTATTGATGACCACATTGCTATCACCAGAAGTAACATGATGACGACGTCTTGCTTCCCGCTAATGTGGCCAGCATAAATACTACATTGTCCACAAATATAACTGAAAGATTCTGATTTTATTTATTTTAAACATTATTGAAGCTGCAACTTCTCGTGAAAATGTGTACAACATGTCATTAAGTCTTGCATTTATGCAATGCATATAATTTAATTTACAATATAAAATATATAGGTAAAATAGCTATGGCACTGAACATGATTTTATTTTACTGTAGTGAGAAATCCATTTCGAGGAAGAAGACTAGGATAGCTTCAAATTATGTGCGCTTTTTCCTCACTCTCTGAAATTCTGTGAATGTACCACTTTTTGTAGGGTATCAGTTTTTATGCATTTTGTGGGTGCTACTATCACAAATGTAAATGCCCAATGATTAGTAATTCTCCTCCGAAAACAATACAACTAAACGTAAAGACCCAATGATTAGTAATTCTCCTCTGAAAACAATACAACTACCAAACTTGAGAAATGAAGCTCTCATGAAAATGTTATTATTAGTGAAACCATATAAACAATATTATATAGTAAGAATACAGTCTGGAAAGACTATCACAGTCACTTAGTATATATTTGCTTGTAAGCTGGGTCCAACTACAAACAACACAGATCCTGATCAGTCATTGCAAAATCTGCTGGCAGATCAGGGTCTATGTTATATTTTCTACTGATTACTCCAAACAAACTGCAGAGGAACGTTCTGCTGGTACATTATGTGATCCGAGTCTATGTAGTTTGAACCCAACTTATAGCATGATAGTCTCTATTATATTCCTTGATTATACAAATCGTCTCCTGTTCTTGCTATCCACCTGAAGACAACTTAATTCTTGGTATTATGTCGCCACATTTGGTATCAATTCTGAAGTCAACTATTTTATCAGCACAAGTAGGTCCAATATTTACAATAGCTAATGGAATTTTCATTTCTTTTGCAGCATGAGCAATTCTGTATCCTGAGAAAACCTGCAATGAAGAAAACTTGTTGGTACAAAGTTGCAATGAAAATGTATTATTTATTCATTTTATTTGAGGCTTTGTATATTTTTATTTGTTGAGATTATTCTTGGCCAATTAATTTTTTTTAAAGCAATAAAAATCATCAATAATGTTGCTAAATTTATTTTGCTAAGATGAAGCAATAATACTGGACCAGGTCCTATAGGATCATTAGATACATTACTGCCAGAACAGAGATAACAAGGTCTACCTATCATCATTCCAATCATACAAAATGAAATGTTCTTTACTTACCAGTAACAATGCTAAGTACTGAAAATACTGCAAAAATTTACAATGATTCAGTTATATCTGTTTGAATTTGTACATGTTATACCGTTCTGATCAGCTAGATGAGAGACATCATACCATTATGCCATCAAGCTTACGACTGTGCCTGTGATAATAAAAATCAAAATACCTTTTCTAGTGGGAGTACTGTTCACCATCTCATGGATATCAGCATATGTTTGATTATGACTGACATTTGGTGATATGTTAATGCATATGTTTGATTATGATTGACATTTGGTGATATGTTAATGCATATGTTTGATTATGATTGACGTTTGGTGATATGTTAATGCATACAAGAGTGCTTGATTAGCAGAGACTTATGTGATAAACTTTTGAACATTACCATCTCTAAAATGTCTGCTTTTATCATGATTTAAAATATCTGGCAGGAGTTGAATTAGGATTAAAGGTTTTTTCATTCTCCCCCCAATGAAAGATGACTGCAATCTCATTTTAGCCTTATCCATCGGTTTGTCCATCCATCTATCCATCCAAATGGCTAAATCTGGCAATTTAGGTAAGTTTCTCATCCACTATTAGATGCTCATACAACTTTATGTATGCATGTTTCTTGGTGTGTCATAGTGTCAAAAGGTGGTCAGTGTGACCCTTTTTTATGCTTCAGTCACTTGCGTTCTGTTTTAACTTTGGTTAAATTTAGCACAAAGGGAATGGAGGCTTAAAACATGCATGGGCGATGTACACTCAATACATTAATAACTCTTAAATGTGCCTGATAGCGGGAATCAAACTTAAGACTAAAGTGGACCAGTATGCAAACATTGCTACTACATTATTCAGGTCCTGTACACTTACTTGGAGGGATGATCCAGCAATCAACATTGCATCCCATTCATGTAGTTTACTATACACAAAATCTACAACATCGCTTGCGACATTGTCTCCAAAGAAGACAATCTCAGGCTTAAGCACTCCACCACAATTTGGACAGCAGGGAACCTGTGAGAATGTATTGATAAAGCATTGAGTATAGGCCGCCAGTTCATTATATTTACCACGTTCCATATAATCAATGCCCTTGAATGCCTTTACCATGTTCAACATAATACCCTGAGCAGCAGAGAGGGTGAACCCTACAACTTTGTAGAGACCTTATTTTTGAAATTTAAGGGTTCCTACGAAGGCTGAAAAAAAAGTTTTTGCCTTAACAGTAAAAACTTCTCTAATTGACCAGATTTTTTCTGATTTTTTTCACGTACTGGTCGCTACGTGTATGTCGTTCACCCTCTCTGCTGCTATAAATTAAACAGCAAGTATAAATATTATCAATAATGAGTATTGGAGAACCACACTCAGCTAAATTAGCTCGAGAGCGACTAGAGGCAATTAAAAAATATCTACCTGTTCGTGATTCTGTTAAGCAACAACTACAATCGCGTCAGGAGTCTCAGGTGGAATTTGCAGAAGGTGCAGAACAGTTATTTAAACCGATTGTCGAACCAACGAAGAAAATTATTACAGCAACCGAAGCAACACAACGAGCTCTTGCAACATTGCCTGCTGATATTGCTCGTATTCAAGCAGCTCAACCACCTCCACAAGCCCACAAACAGCTCAACCGCCACCACAACCACAACCACCAAGAACCAGAACTAAGATAACAGATAAATTTACGCCTGAAGGTATTTCTGCTATCAGGGACCCAACCAAATTATTTGACATTGCCGCGTTTGGATATTATGAAAGAAAAAAATATGTAAAACCAGAATATGTTAAATCATTAAGCTCTGCCAATTGGATCGGGGATGTATATCGCGTCGCTACTGGTATTCCAGAAATCAGATCTAATGAAGATATTGAAAGTTTTAACAGTTTTGGTGAGTCTTTAAATAGATATGTAGAAGAGACTAAACAGAGCAAACGATTATCACAACCACCACAATTTGAATTATCACCACTATCATCACCACAATTACTACCACCACTATGACAACAACGAGAACAACAAATACGAGATATACAACGACGAGAACAACAAATACGAGATATACAACGACGAAAACAACAACTACGAGAACAAATACGAGAACAACGACTAGAACAACAACAAAAAGAAGAATTTGCAACATTACCACAATCACCACAAATTAAATTACCACGATCACAACAAATTAAATTACCACGATCACAACAACTACAACCAGTCCAAACAACAGGTAAGGAAGAAGAAGAAGAATTTCAAGACGCTCCTGGCGCAACTGGAAGTGGTTTAGGAAGTGGTCTTATTACCTGTCCCAATAACGTTCTTGCTGATGTTGATCGACTAGAAATTCTCATTGGAGGAAAACGAGCTGGTAATAATTCATCAGAAATCATTAATGAAGCAGCTGATATTTGTAAACGATTATTTACAGGAGGTATCATGGATATTAATGTATATCGGTCCCTCATTAATGAAATCGCCGATGATTATCATAGTGACTAAGTATGTAATTAGTGATAAAGTCACTTAATAATAAGATGATCATACACAATACTCGTGGACCTACCATGGTCAGGGTAATAAACTCTCGATTACCAGTATACAAAGCGACCTACGGAGATGGACTAGGTGATGTTGTTCAGGGTCTGTTTAGAAGAATAGCCCCAAAAGCAATACCGATTGCAAAGCAACTAGGAATGAAAGCTATTGATGTTGTTCGTGAAAAAGGTATAAGCGCTGTTGGTAATATTGCTAGCAAAGCATTCTCAGCAATCAAAGATAGACTATCAAGATTAATACGCAGACCACAAGCGACCCGACCTCAACCTGTGAAATTGGCTAGCACTGAAGTGATGCCGCAAGTGTAAGTAAAATAATAAATCAAGCCGCTAATCAAAAACTAGCGGAGTTGGCTGATGTACCAATGTCAGACAAAGAAAAAAATATAACCGCTAGTCTGATAGCAGGAAGTGGTCTCACTTCGAGGAGTGGTCTTCGTGTTAGACGAAGACGATAATAATAAAGATGTTTAAGCGCATATCTGACCCCGCGTTTGACATGGATGCACCAGTTCTCAAAGATGAGTCTGTGCGCGATTATCAGTATTATTCTTACGACGCACGACTGCCAGATCAGCGTGGACGAATCGAACTACAGGTTCAGGATACAAGTAGATATTTCTTACCCGCTGAGGCATTTATTGAAGTCGAAGGTGAAATTTTAAATAACGTTGTTCCTGCAGCACCAGTAGCATATGCCGCTGATATTAGGGTTGGTTTTGTTAATAACGGTATTATGGCGTTATTTGACAGCGCTACGTACATGATTGACGGAAAAAATATTGAATCAATTCAGAAAGACGTTGATGTTGCAACGACAATACTTGGTCTTGCGAGATACAGCGACGATTATTCAAGATCAGCTGGTCCATCAATGATGTTTGTCAAGGATACTTCTAACCACTCTGATAACGATCAATATAATATGAGACGACCAAGAAACTTCGCCGATAACGCTGACGCTGATGTATGGCCGGTGGTTCATGGTGCTAATCCAAATTTTAACTTAGGATTTGCAGTACGTAAATCAATGTTAAAAGGTGATAGGAGAACATTTTCATGTGTGATTCCACTGTCACATATTTTTGGATTTTGTAGAAATGTCAGAAAAGTCATTTTCGGAGCCAAACATACAGTTGTACTTGTTAGAAAAACCACCGACAATGATGCAATATGGAAACCCGTTGGTGATCCTGGTATAGTATTACTAACAAAACTTTCCCTGTGGATGCCAGTGATGACTCCGTCAATATCTGAAGAAGACCGGTTGTTATCTTTTATGAGTCAAGGCGGTAAATCAACGTTGTCGTGGTTGACTATGACCACAGATGCTATCCAGAGTAATATTAATGGTTTATTTACGTTGCAAATAGCTTCTCAACAAGGTGTTTCTGCACCAAGACACATATTTATCGCATTACAAGATGTTACACGAATAAACGATCAAAATGAAAGTATAATGATATTTGATAAACTCGGTGTTTCTGAAGTTTCATTAAGGATAAATGGACATCAAGAACCATCCGAGGATATATTACTGAATTTCGATCAAAATCATGTAGCACGTGCATATCATCGATTAATGACATTCATGGGACGTGATCAAAACATTGATACTGGTTTACAAATATCTCAGTTAGATTTTACAACGCTGTATCCGATTTATTACTTTTCACTAGAACATTTAGATTTAACCAGACAATCTGTTGTAGATATTCATTTTCGAGCTCGTGTTAATAGAGATGCTGGAGCTATCCCTAATTACAGAGCAATAGCCGTTATACTCAGCGATAAATCGATGTTACTCGAAGGTTTTGGTGGACGAATGAGAGTTATTGATGACCCAGTAGAAAATATGTAAAATATTTTCTAAACATGTAATTAGATCGTTCATAATATTAATAATGTCATATCATCACGTTAGTGTGAGTCTGACTCCTGGTCAGATTAAAAGGCTGCAATCAGCATCAAAAAAAAATTGTGCGTTAAAAATATCGCCAAAGCGAGAACAAATGACCGGTGAAAATAAATTATCGTTGACCGAGCGTCAGTTCAAAAACTTCAATGAAGCTAAAAAATCAAATAAAGGCGTCAAACTTAATCTTTCTGCGGGCGCCATCAAAGATATTGCTAAATCGGGTGGTATATTTCCACTTCTCGCAGCTATACCAGCTTTAATAGCAGCTGCAGCCCCAGCTGTTGCAAAAGCAGCTGCATTAGGCGCTGTTGGAACAGCTGCTGGAATGGCATTAAAGAAAGCAACCGGACAAGGAATCAAAAAAAAGGGAAAAGGTCTAAGACTACCAGGAACCCCGTATTCGTGGTACGGAAAGGGTCTAAGATTACCAGGGACCCCGTATTCGTGGTACGGAAAGGGTCTAAGACTTCCCGGGACAGTTTACTAATATCACCCATGTCCAATTTTGATTTACTTAATGCTGCTAAGCAACTAAATATAAAAAATTTCAGAGGTGTTTTTATGCGCGATCAATTGCCAAAAAAACCAAACAATATTGAAACCGGTATCATTAATCTCGATAAAAACTCTGGCCCAGGCACGCACTGGGTCGGATATGCAATTGATCCACGTGGAATTATTTATTTCGATTCGTATGGATTAGCACCACCAAAAGAATTTTTAAAGTACGTTACCGGTGATATTCCAATCTGGTATTCAACGCTACCAACACAAAAATTAACTGATCCTCCAATATGCGGTCGTGAAACCCTCGCTGTGCTTGATGCTGTATCAAAATCAACAGCACCACCTCATAAAGTCGTACACGCGTTCACTACACTACGTCATAACACTTAAACAGATATCAGTAAATATAATGGTAGATATTTATGGAAGATCTACTCGCAAAGATCAGAAGAAGGTCGATTTATCTAAATACGCAACTCTTGATCAACTCAGAAATGAAATCGATGATTTATTAAATATCACAAGTGTGGATCAAAATGAAGTCGTCGTTTTTCAGGACAAACAAGGACGATTAAAAACGAGTAACATACAACTACCAGATGTACTTGTACGAATTCCCAACGCGGTTGTTAATAATATCGTTACTTTCGCTGATCAAGGTAAAATACAGGATTCCGGTAAATCGGTTAACGACTATGTTAAGAAAACTGGTGATGTATTTACCGGTGACATTATTATGTCAGGAAGAAAAATTACATATCTTGGAGATCCAATCGCAGATACAGACGCAGCAACAAAAAAATACGTCGATGATCAAGAATCCAAGTACGTGTCAGTGCGCGGTGGTATAATGCGTGCATTTCTCGACATGAATAATAATGGTATTAATAATCTCAGAACACCAGAAACAGATTTTGACGCCGCAACGAAGAAATACGTCGATGATAAGGAAATTCCAATAATGACTTCGTTAACGACAATCAATGATGGAATTGCTACATTTAGAACTGATTATATTAATCATGTACAAATATTTCTAAATTTTCGTAGAAATGTAAACAGATCTATTAATGATTTTTTTGGAAGTCCACCAGTCGTTGACATAAAACTTACCGACATTAACATGAAAATCAACGATATTGTTAGTGGAATTCCTAATATCATTGAAAAAACGAATCTTATTAAAATTCCTCAGAAGCAGATCTTCAACGTAGTATACACAGTAGCATCAGGATTAGGAGTGTGGACACTGCAAGATAATAATCTCAAACACACCGCAGAAGTCACTGGTGTATACAGACTGTCCGTATTTAGTAGTGGAAAATTCAGTATATTTACTACATTTCCATGGCGTTATTCAAACGATACTTTTTCTGGAGTTGTATCCGTCATAATAAATAAAGATGCGGAAGAAACATTTCTGCTGGAAGCATCTGATAAAAATTTAACCAGAGCGTTATACTGGTGGTGTTTGGAATTTGTGTGTGAAACTCCTCAATTAGTTATCTAGATAAGTATAATGAATCAAGAGTCATTTATCGACGTTCAACGTCACAGATACGCTCAAGTATGTGAGTGTCAAACCAAACTAAAAAATATCATCGACGATTACACGATAAAGGTAAAAAAATATCGGCGACGTATGGTTGTTATTGATATAATGGTATACTCGGTTTCTGCTGTTATTGCTGGAACTGGATTATTACTATCAACAATAACGATGACAGCGCCTGCAGTTGTAACAATTATAGTTTCCACGGCAACAACATGCGCAGGTATTTTCAGTATTATCGCTAAGAAAATATCTACGTGTACAAATGATAAATTAAACGAGTACATAATGAAATTGCACACAGCAACATCATCTTATTCTAAATTATCATCTTATCTTTCGGCGTATCTCAGCGATGGTAAAATATCTGATGAGGAGTTTGCAACGATAATGGAAACTTATCATGAGGCATTCAAAGTGGATGATAAAGTGGAGGGTTGAATTTCCGCTCTATTAAATACGGAGTATTTTAAATAATGTCATCGTTAGAATTATTACAGCAGATTGTAGCTAATACAACGCCGTCAAAAACTACTATGATATCATTAAGTTCAACCAATCCTGAATTTAGCGTTAATTTTCCAACCGCAATTCCAGCAAAGGAAATTGCATTAGCGCAGCTTCGAGTTTATCATAGTTGGCCAAATATCAGGTCAAAACCATTTGGTGGACAACCAGTAAATAATTCACTGGTATTTGCGAATAAGAATAAACCGGATGGAAGTCCTGATTGGCAAGTTGTTGGAATTACAACGGGCAGTTATCAAATAGACGAGATTAATGATGAGTTCCAACGCAGAATTAAATCTATCACAGGTAAAGAATCTAAAATAGCGATCACTGTTAACGAACCAACACTATCAGCGGTGATTGAAACAAATTCTCCTGATTACCTCGTAGATATTTATCAAAGTTCGATCAGATCAGTGTTAGGAGGGCCTGAAGTCGCACCTGTTTATAATGGAGTTTCAGAGCCAACTAAAAATGAATTTAAAACGAGTGAAGAAAAATTCATTAAAGATCCAGAATATCGAAAAAAAAAACAACCATGGAGTAATACAAGATTTGGATTTCCAAACAACGATAGATATTACTTTACCGATTTTGACGGTAAAAGGATCCGAAAGTTGAATAAAGCATTATTTATTGTTAACACAGACACCAAGACGAAGGTTAGTTTCTATACTGTTGATGTAGGATTTATTAAACATTTTTTAGATACTCTTAAACCCGAATACGATAAAATATTTAATGATTTAAGAAATTTACTTATTTCATTATCACAACATTACAACGATAACGTAAAGCAGCAAATAATCGAGTCAATAAAACACTTAAATGGGGTCTTATTCGATTTATACATCGTCAATCGAAGTATTATAAACACTGCGACTAAACTCGATGGAAATAGTTACACGAATCCAGAATCTAAACAAGTATTTCTTAATCATTATAAAATAACAGAAAAAGATTTACAAACATTTGTTATACCAGATTTAAATAACGCTAAAATGAAGAAATCACTTGACGATCTTATTGAAGAATATTATCCGGGAGTAATTGAATCATGGAGAAAAATAGCCCCACCACCGGTTATACTAAAACATAATAACAACCCTTTTAGTGCCGGACGTCATATATCGCCAGGCATTGTAAACATAACATCAGTTATTACAGTCAATCTGGTATGCGATGTTATTGAAGGTAGCTATCAGGTAGATCTTTCTAAGTCTAGCCAGGCCCAGCAAGGGTACATATTATACAGTTTTAGCCCATTAGCCCCACCAGGTTGGTTAATTGTATCAGAGCCAATTAACCCCGTGTACCTGCGAGTTCATAATCCGTTATTATCAAGGATACACTTTAAACTTACAGACCAAAGCAATCGCATTCTGGACACAAGAAAAGAAGAACTAAATATAAATCTGTATGTACGCTCATAGAGCGTTATCATAATGCGTTTTTATCACAATGTGTTATCGTAGAACAAAAAAAAATATCGGGTCAGAATAGTTGTTTGTTATTCTGATAAAAGATAGAATAGTTATTGAGTCATTCTGATGCTTGTTTTCAGAAAGTGGATGATATCACAAAACACAGACATAATAGAGATAGGGTCTAAATTGTAACACTTGGTCGGTCTCTATATACATTTCTCTCAAAAAAACGGATAAAAATTATTTTTTTCACTGTAATTGATTATATAATGAAGCGCGATAACTCTGCTCTGTCTCTCTCTCTGTAGAGCAATAAACGATTATCCTCCTTGTAATACATGTTATCTATTGAGGTATTTCAGTCCCCGTACTGACACGATATATATCGTTTTTCGTTAATTATTTAGTGATCTATCTGTTTTCTGTAAGCATCGCTGTTAGTGAAGCAGCAATTTGTAACAGAGAGGAATAATTTGACTCTAATAACCTTAAACTCACGTCAGTTTTATATACCAAGTACGTAGAGTTATTTTTAGCTCTAACGTATTTTGACCTTAACGAACGATAACTCATGCGTGGATTATTTTATTAATTTTGAAAAATTAAAGTAAATTCACGCTACATTAGTAATACAAGTCCTGTGAGACAGCGCAAATATTTTATATACTTAAATCAACTGTATTATTGATAAGAGAACGATGGCCGAAATGGTAAGACGGTTGGACGTAGATCGAAGCTCTACAGACTCTCGCGTGTTCGAGTCTCCAAAAATGCTAAAGATATTATCTTGCATTTGGCGACTGATGCTATTTAATTGGGGGAACCCGGAGCATTTCCTCGAAATCCACAACATACAAAATACACTCTCCTACCATACACCCTTGAGGGGTGTACCTTTTACACTCCCCGGGGTTTTGTATGGGGGGAGAGTGTACAAAATCTGTTGGACGTAGACAAGATTCCCTCGTCATCACCACTGTATATATTTCATGTTCATAGAATCATCTATATGTTTGTGCCGTCCAAAATCAAAATCAAAATCATAAACTATCTGTATATATTTCATAACCATATATATATGTTGTCCTGAAATCAAAATCATAAACTATCTGTATATATTTCATAACCATATATCACACAAAAACAGCTCCCTGACAAAAAAAAGTCATGGGGGCTAATATTTTTTTATATTAAATAAACACTTATTATATAATGAATTTTGAAAATATCAATGTCATTGTTTCTGCGATTAAAAAATTACAACATAACGGTATCAATGTATCTGACAATCTTAATGCTGAAAAGATTCTATGTGATTTTGACTCATTACAACAACGAAAGAACGAGAACAGATTTACGCTATCCGCTGATTATAAATTCATGAAAATTATCCAACAAGGAATGTTAAAGTCACTGGCAACTGTCACTGATGATCAGGTAAAGTTATTTGTACCTCTCTCAAACGCTATTGACAAAATCAAGCTAGAATTATCTCATGGATACGAACAGAAAAAGATTATGAACTTTCGTATAAGACAATTAAGAGAGCATTGTGAAAATACAAGTGAAAATACGAGTGAAAATGACAGCGATAATGATGGACCATTGACTGTGATAATAGCTAAACAAAATCCTTGGGAAAACTAACATTCTGCTTAGTATAATGCAACCTACACACGTGGATATTGTATCCCAACCATTATATTTCAGTAGGTATCAAGTACAATATTACCCGTTGTGTAAAGTTTTTAGTTGAGTTTGCTAGTTTTCGTTGGGTCAAAACCCCAGGAAGGTTAACGGGAATTAACATTAGGTTTTAAATTTGTTGATCAAATACTGGTTTTTTCCAGTTCTTTTGCTTGTATTATGTAGATTTTTTCTAGCGAATTACGATAAAAATCCGGAAAAAACCAGTTTTTCATCGATAAATTTAAAACCTAATGTTAATTCCCGTTAACCTTCCTGGGGGTTTCACCCTCAGAATTTGTCAAAATCTGACTGATTTTCACTGATTTTTGGTCATTTTTCATGCAAAAAACGAGATTTTCGAACAAAAAATGCAGTTTTCAGAACAAAATCAAACAAATAAATAAAATTATTTTTATTTGCAGTACTTGAGATCCAAATTCACTGGTATGGACAATCAGGATAGCTTTTGACATTAACTCGTATAAACGGATAACTACGATATTTATCATTATGCTTGACGGAGCGCTTAATCATTTGGTAACATTAAAAATACGGTAGACTAAATGTATTGAAACCTAATTTTTTGCAAAAATCTTTTGGAAAGGGAAGATTTATGTATATTTTCTGCCACGTATTGTACCGATTGTGGTACTATGCCAAATATTTGGCAGCAGAATTAATTGACTTGAACACAATTTCTTCACCATCTGCATTTACGGATTTAACAGGTCTTGCAAATCGTACGCCGCCAGTGTTTCCAAACTTACAGTTTTCACTTTGCGTGATGGTTCGTAAATTTCCAAGTGAGTTGTCAAGTTTATTGCCGTTGATGTGATCCACTACATACCCATCTTTGATCAATTCAAAATAACACTCATAGGTAAATCTATGTGATAAATATCTTTTTTTCTTGCCATTAGTAGTAAACGCAAGATAACCAGTATTGATAACACTACCGACTGGTTTTTTCAATCTGCAGTTTCTAATCACACCTTCTCGAGATGCTTCATAATTAGTAATGATTGGATGTGACACAAACTCATTTTGCTCCATTTATATATATAATATTTATTTGTCTAAATCATTGTTTTTTGAAAATCTAGCCAGATAATCTTCTTCGGTCTTTATAGGAGAGTCAGTGTTATATTTTTTATCGTAATATCGTTTCAACTCTCTGTACTTTTTACCACCGCATTGCGCACACAGGTGAGTCTTTCCTCGCACTCCAGCACTACACACAATACACGGTTTTGGTCCTAGACTCCCATTTCTGACGCACTGCATATGATAACTACAGTATTCATTCACGCATGATCTGTTACGCGGAGACGTATAACCGATTTTTAACCAGTTGCAATGATTTGGTTGAATCATATACAAAAGATTAATATTCAATTAAATATATATTTGCCTTAATTATAATATGGAAGAATTATCCGTGATTGAACCCTACGCAACCAGATTCGATCTTGACAGACTACCCGAGTATAAACTTAGTATTTCGATGCAAGATCTAGCTTTAACGAATGCGGATATAATTAAACGTATCCGTGAGGCCAAGAAGGAATTTCATGACGATGGTGCAGTTCATGCATGGTCAACATTCAGAGTTGGAAATGTTTCTAATACGATGAATGACAAACGAGGAAGAGTAATCATTAACCACCTTGATAATCAAAAATATTTTATTTTAATAAAATTTATTGTAAATACGGAAGAAGATATTTGGATTATTCGTGACAAGCGCGATCCCGTCCGCGTGCAGTCAGGAAATAATATCTTCTTGAGTAATAAATCTAAACCAGGAATACTAACTGGTATAGATAAACCGTATTATGAGCGATCGTACCCTGTAACTGCGGTTGTCTATGGAATATTTCCGCTGAATAATAAACCTGATGTTGGGGATCTCAAACCGATGAAATTGTCATCACCGTTGACAGCATCAACGAGAATAAATTGCGTAGCTGAGCGAGTTACAGAACACTTTACAAACGCGATACGTGGTAATGGTTTAACTGATTTAAGACTTAAAAAAATAAATGCATGGGCAGAGTCGGTTAAAGATACCGGAGCGTCTATCAGCGACGTTGCTGAGCTAGAGAAGAAATTAAGATTTCCAATAGCAGTAAAAACATTAACCGGAGAGATTTTGTACAAACCGAAATATATAAAAAATGGAACTCCGATAGATATTATTGATCATAACGCGCACGCATGGACTGCTGCAGTAACAATATTTCCACGAGATAGAACGGTTAAATTTTATGACGGTGATATCTTTGATTTTATTAAAAAATATTAGTAAAACCGATCCTGTTTCTGTTTGGTTATTTCAGAGTTCGGAATATGATCATTACGATCAATTTGTACGACCTAACGGTGATATTTATCGTACAGAATCTCTCCATGAGGAAATGGAACATCTTGCGCAACGCCTTTGGCGTGAATATACCTCTGATGATGTCATAGTTAGACAATTATTGAATAATTGTTTTACTGTTCCGTCAGTCGCTGCTCATTTCGCTCAGGAGAAAAATTCATGGAAAACGACACGATCGGAATTTCTTGAAGATGTCAAGAAAAGTTGTATAGAATATGGGCACGGTGGATTATGGAACACCAAATACAACCATAGTGATGTTATCTCGGTTGATATGATAGCGTGTTATCCTGGGAGTTTTCTTGGATATGGAGAATGTTCTAAATACTTTAAGAGATTCGGACATCCTACACATGACATGACCAGGGTTGCAATAAACGGATCCTTACCAGATTTTGACTTAACAGGATTTGCTCACGTAGAATCATTCGAGTTTAGAGAAGATCTTCATGCGATTACTTATATTTGGTTCGGAAAACATTTTTCAGAGCGATGTTGGGTTCCGATAGTACTATTGCGATATATGCTTGATGCTGGATTTTTAATATCGTTGAGAGTAACTGAAGCGATTATATCGTATAGTTCACAGAAGCAAGTTTGGTTACCAGAACCGGACAGATTTAATATCGATGATACCAGGAAAGAATTCCCTGATATTGATGAAGATCATGTCATTAAAATAAATAAATGCAGGAACGAACATGATGAAAAACTTGCAAAAGATCTTGGTAGAAAGATAATCGGTAAGTTCACTCAAGGTGGTTCACATGATTATAAACGAGCGTGTACAAGATTGATTATGGACGATGCTGAACTAGATTTTATAATCGCTGATACAACGGAGAAAAAAATATATTTATAAACAGATGTAATGCTTATTTATCAGATGGAACAAAACTAGGTACCATTGTGAGCTATCTTGATGGCGATTCACCACAATTTACTCATTTAAGATCTTCGATGTTAGCTTATGTTTCGATAAACCTACTATCGATGATAAATAAATTTCCTCGTCACGCTGTCAGAGTCGCTACGGATTCATTTTATGTACACAAAAAATATAAAGATTTATTAAAACTCGGTAATGGTGAATGGGGGACATGGAGGATAAAACAAGAAAATATACTTAGTTATTCTGAATCTGCCGATGTTGAAATTGCGGAGACATATTACAAAAATAATAATCAAATATCAAAGTCATCTGCACCATCTGTGTACGATCCTGTATCTAGACATAAGACCGTTTATCTTAATGGGTGTGGAGGTTCAGGTAAAACAACTCGTGCGATTAACTTATTTATGAATAATAACTCAGATATAATTGTTTTGACACCTACACATAAACTTGCTAGAGAAATAAAGCAACGAGGAGTAAAATCATGTACATATCACAGTTTCTTTAGATGGTGCGGAGATACGTGGACCCCATCGCGGATGGGTGAAAAGTATATACCTAAGTACATTATATGGGACGAGATATGCACGGTGTCGTTAGAAACACTAAAAACATTTCTTGATTGGTTGTTATTGAAGAATACTGCTGTGATTATGTGTGGCGATCATGGTCAACCACCACCCTTTGTTGGACAGTCTCCACATGAATGGCTAAAGAATAATGTAGATTATTACGAAGAAATAAATGATGACCATATAGCTATTGATGAACCGCTGAAAGAACTTAAAAGATTAATCAGACTTCAGCCAGATCAAATACAATGCGAGATGCTGCGTAAAGTAATTGCAGAAATTTCTATGAATGAATTTTGGACTTTATGGAGACCTGCTGATTTGATAGTCGCGAGTAGAAAGATAGTTCGTGATGAACTGCAAAAGAAATTATTTACGTTACATAAAGAAAAGTTTCCGGATCTACCCGTACCTTTGTGTTATCGCCCAGCAGATACTCGACGACAAAATATTGATGTTGAAATACCGGGTGCCTTGGTTCCACCGAGGGTACAAAATCTTGTCTTGAATGATATCGTGTTGGTTGCTGTTGATGTTGTTGAGGGCGCGTTAAACATGGATAAATCGCCATGGACGTTAGGATACGCTATAACAATTCACTCGTCGCAGGGATTAACTATAACTGATACTAGAATCTGGATTGTAGATAATCGTATTGAATGGTCGAATTTAGTCTATCTCGCCGTATCTCGAGTCAGGAGACTATCGCAACTGCGTAGGGTTATTGTAGACTACGTAATAACTGAAGAAATCACTAACAATGTCGATATCAATAAAAAATTAGTCAGCTATAAACAGTGTGACAAAAAAAATAAACATGACTTTGATCTTGATGCTGAATTTATTATAAAACTAAAACAACTACAGAATAATCATTGCGCAAGTTGCAACTGTAATATGTCATGGCAGTGTTTTAATCCAAGACAATTTACCATAGACAGAATTAATAGTGATCTCGGTCATACACGTGATAATGTGATGCTGACCTGTCTTGAGTGTAATCGACGTCGAGGCTATGGACGTTTACAAAATTGAGCTTGGTGGTAATTGCGTATCCTCAGGAATTACTTGTAATTGTTCACGTACAAATCCGCGTTGAGGGGCTGTAGAATCTAGTCTGTATATTGGAGGTCTACCAGTGGATCTAACCACGCTAGAAATTTTATGTGTAGTCACGCTCCAGATAGGATCGGTTGCTCTTTTTTTTACCACCTTCAAGTTCGCCAGGTTCATATAAATATCTTACAGTTACATTATCTAATACTGGTTGAGAAAAAGATTCACGTCGTTCTCGTTATAGCTACGGGGTATATATATTTTTTTTTTGATCGCTTTAGAAGGTTTCATGGAAGTTGCACGAGTAATTTCATTATTCAACGCAGCTATCACACTCGGTAATCTTGCAACCCATTCACGAGATCTATCCTTAAAGTCAGTAGATATTTCCTTTACATATTGGTATCCAAATAACCGCTCAGCAAGTGTTCTATTAAATCGTTCAATGATTGCCTGATCACGATGAATTTCAGTATGTCCTCGTCTGATTTTAACGTTATGTTTCTTCATCAACGATGATACTACTCCAAGAAATTCTTTACCAGAATCAACTTGTAATAATTGTGGCCATCGTAGACCACCACGTTGATAAATGCGGTCAAACGCAGATGCAACTTCAGATGCTGTCTTTGTTGATAATGGCTCCGCTTCTTTATATCTACTCGCAACGTCAACAACAGTCAATGCGTATTTGTGCGTGCGTGATTTTCGTCCACGTGTTTTAACAGTATCATGTGGTAAAAACAAAATATCTGCTTGATGAACTTCATTGGGGATACTGACATCAAAATACACGTACTGAATTCTTTTAGGTGGTGGTAGATAGATTTGCCATATTGCCTGTCGTGCTAACCATGATGCAGCAACATTACGTGAAACTTTTGCTGCTTCAGCAAGTTTACTGATTGCTGCTTTACCTCTCCAATACCCTCTCGGGGAATAATAAACAGATTCCATTATGATATTTATACAATTTAATTGCCAGCCCCTAGCACTAGTTTACCTTTCATAGCAGTTTTTACTAGAAAAATAGCGATTTTTTCTCTGAGAGATTTATTAGGTATAGAATTTAATGCGTGAATCAATTTCACATCTGCGAGATGCCGCTGTTGCAAATCTGGACTTTTATAAGCAACATCATGAATGTGACATGCTTGATCAATCTTATTTACTGGATACACTCCTGGTTTTGGTTGATCTCATTCGTCAAGTCGGATATCGAGACGAGTTCCTGGACCACAATAATTATATCCGGGTAAATGTTTCTCACCAGGGTATTTAGCCCATGGAGTTCCTGGTAATTTTCCTAACGAAGCAGCAATATCCCCCCCCCCACCTGTCTTTGTTGGAATAAATTTATATTTCTTGGTGCCACATTTCACACACTTACCTGTAAGTGCACGTCTTTTATTTTTTGTTGTTATTGTCGTTAATTCAGTAGTAGGTGTAGATGCTCTGCATCGAACACAATATAGACTCATATTATTTATTATATGGATATAATTGACTTTTCAACGACACGAAAACAAGAGCCAGTAAAGCACCATCCAGCGTTACCAAATTCTATCAGAATGATTATAATAGGTCCGTCCGGAAGTGGAAAAACGCAATTATTACTTAATCTAATAATGAGATGGCTGAAGTGGGATAAATTATATTTGATAGCGCCATCTTTAGATGATCAGCGATGTTACGAAGTACTTAAAGATTTTAATGAAAACGCAAAATTGTTGCATGAAGACAGTGAAGTCATAGACTTT
>JAECUM010095561.1:0-67316 GCA_016617855.1 Megalonaias nervosa
AGCCAATCAGGATTACTACTTTACCCACCAAAAATCTTTATCACTCCCATCAAAGTCAGAAAATTCTCCACAGTCCACATTTATTAATAACTATTCTGGAAAATATCATTTTATGGCACCTGTTTCAAATGGACTACAATTTCCTAACATTTTCCCTGGTTCATATCCACTTTGGACATTTTATCACTATGACCTCATGCTAACATTGCACTCTGGTCTGTTCCTAACTGTTAACCAGGTGGGTTCTAATTAAAATTCTTTCCATATCCCAAGCAGAGCAGATTCTATCCCTCACAATCAACAAATTAGCAAGATTAGCCATTACATCAATCTTAATGGGTGCATGTCATGCTGACCATGACAGAAGACACTGCCAAACTATTCTACAGACAGATTACACTGTGTACAGAAATTATTCTACAAAATTCTGCACCATTACTGTGTGTGTGTGTGTGTGTGTGTGTGTGTGTGTGTGTGTGTGTGTGTGTGTGTGTAGTGTGTGTGTGTGTGTGTGTGTGTGTGTGTGTGTGTGTGTGTGTGTGTGTGTGTGTGTGTGTGTGTGTGTGTGTGTGTGTGTGTGTGTGTGTGTGTGTGTGTGTGTGTGTGTGTGTGTGTGTGTGTGTGTGTGCTATTTCAACCATGAAAACTTATTCATCTTGACACCCATCACCCCATACCAATAAGATTCAAAATGCTGGAAGGAGATTATAAATGATGTTTGGTATTTTACTGCTATAATGCAGTTAGATTAAACATAAGCTTGTGATTGAAATTATTATAATTTGCTAGAGAAGCTATATCAACTTGTAGATCAATGTATATGCAGATACAGATCTGTATATGTACTTGTAGATTAAACTATGCAGATACACATCTGTATATGTACTTGTAGATCAAAGTATGCAGATACTGACCTGTATATGTACTTGTAGATCAATGTATATGCAGACACATATCTGTATATGTACTTGTAGATCAATGTATATGCAGACACAGATCTGTGTATGTACTTGTAGATCAACATATGAAGACAGATCTGTATATGAACTTGTAGATCAATGTACATGCAGACAAAGATCTATAAACGTAATTGCAGATCAATGTATGCAGACACAGATCTGTATGTGTACTTGCAGATCAATGTATGCAGATACAGACTTGTATATGTACCTGCAGATCAATGTATGCAGACATAGATCTGTATATGTGTGATGTGTGAATTACATTTTTAACATAGCTTTAACAATTTTTCAGTCATATCGCTATGATGTCTGCAGTGTGACAGTTTATAGTGATGTCTAGCACTGGGGCATCATGCCGCAAACATGTGGCATGATGTCCCACCCAGTCACATTATCCTGACACCAGGCTGACCAGTCCTAACACTAACCTCTTAATGCTGAGTGCCAAGCGAGGCAGCTGTTAGTACCATTTTTTAATGTCTTTGGTATGACTTGGCTGGGATCTGTATATGTACTTGTAGATCAATGTATATGCAGATACAGATCAATGTATATGTACATGTAGATCAATGTATATGCAGATGCAGATTTGTATACGTACTTGCAGATCAATGTATGCAGACATAGATCTGTATATGTACTTGTAGATCAATGTACATGCAGACACATATCTGTATACATACTTGTAGACCAATGTATGCAGACACAGATCTGTATACATACTTGTAGATCAAAGTATGCAGACACAGATCTGTATACATACTTGTAGATCAAAGTGTGCAGACACAGATCTGTATACATACTTGTAGATCAAAGTATGCAGACACAGATCTGTATACATACTTGTAGACCAATGTATGCAGACACAGATCTGTATACATATTTGTAGATCAAAGTATGCAGACACAGATCTGTATACATACTTGTAGATCAAAGTATGCAGATACAGATCTGTATATGACTTGCTGATCAACGTATGCAGATACAGACTTTTATACATAATTGTAGATCAAAGTACATTATGTTCAGTTCAGTTTATGCAAAGTTGCACAAACAAAAAGTAACCATGATGTTCAGAATGCTGTGAACTAGAACAATAGGACAACATTTTCAGAGACATGAATCTTGAATTTTGTTAAAGATTAAGGCATCCAGGAAATTATTTTATATCATATCTCATCCAGAAATGAAATACGATGGATATGTGTGCCATTACTAAGGACAGGCATGTATCAAGCTACCAAAGCAACATTGGGTCTTAGAAGACTTCTACTAAGGACAGGCAAGCTACTGTTACAACTCTATGGTCTTAAACTTAGTAACAGAATGGAGCAAAAATCAACAAGTTTTGTAAAAATTCAACAAATAATTTATTTCCCTAGAATACAAAGTGAAAATTTAAAAAGAACTTTGTATTGTGAATTAAATCCCAAACAGTCATAAAAGTTCTATCAGAAGTCCAAATGTATAAAGTTCCATGTGAATTCCAGTGGTATTCCAAATAAGTTTCAATATTGAATGTGTTGATATGCATGTAATCTCAAATGTGCTAATGTGCCAGTGGCATGGAGTGTGGTGATGTACAAAGAGTTTGTTGATGTATCACAATAATATAATCTAAAATGTTCTTGTCTGAATTTACTATAAATCCAAATTAATGTTCCAGTCGAAGAATATTATTGATGAGCACTATATAATTCCAGTGAATAATGATTTGAATAAACAATACCACCCAAAAGAAAAACTGAACACATGAATAATATTGATTCTGCTTTAGATGTTAAGGCAAAAATGAGTAATTTTTAGGTAAACAAGATTACATACCCCATTACTTTACCTAGGTTGCAATAACCATTTTCTGAAAATACTCTGTCACCGAATGGAATTTTCCATTGTAGAAGATTCTAAGGTCAGATTCAAGACTGTATCTTTAACTCAAATTCAGGTAAACATGTTTACATTAATAACGATCTGAATATTTAATCCACAATCATGGGGAAAATTTTAGTGATGTATCCTGCTCTTTGTGAAATAAACATCACTTGTCAGGTACACCATAAATATGATTTTGGACAAGGTCAAGTACAAAATACAAATGTTGTTTTTGTTATGGGATTTAACACCATTTTTCAGCACAAGATAGGCTATACAAGGCAGCCAGTATAACTGGTGGAAGAAGAACCCAGGAAAACCTGAAAGAACCACCAAACCACAGGAAGCCACTGGCAATCTTTCTTGTATACTCACATTAGCTGAGCCTGAGACTTGAACCCAAGCAGACAGAGGTAAGATGGCAGTGATCCATAACAGAGAGTGCTTTATACCGCTCCGCCACTAGAAGCCCCCAAAAATACAAATGTATATAGCATAAAATGATTAAGAAAAGAAATATACACAACACTATAAAAGCAGCAACATGTCATAGAAGACATCTACTAAAGACAAGCATTTATCAAGCTATCAAAGCAACATTGGGTTTTGGAAGACATCTATTAAAGACAGGCATGTATCAGGCTATCAAAGCAACATTGGGTCTTGGAAGACATCTATTAAAGACAAGCATCTTTCAAGCTATCAAAGCAACATTGGGTCTTGGAAGACATCTACTAAAGACAGGCATGTATCAAGCTATCAAAGCAACACTGGGTTTTGGAAGACTTCTAGAAATGAGGTGAAATGTCTTTGAATAAACTCTGTCAATTATCATGGGGGAAGGGGAAGGGGCTGAAATTGTATATGACAGTTGATGGGAAGACATCAACAATTTATACTTGGATGCTTCTAGAAACATCAAGATACATTATAGAATAGAGTGTAGAAATGCCAAGATGTATTGTTATTTTAATAGAATAGTGTCAATCATCTTACAATGGCAATATTTCTACTATGTTGTTTTTGCAGATCAAGGTTAAATTACCAGTCTGAGGCAGAAAGTAATTGCCATGCACTCAGCCAAATGAATTTATGTCACCCATGCAATGAAAAGTGCATGAATAATCAGCTTGCCAATATCAGATGAAACTGAATATTATTTTGTAAGCAGATTTATGCAACTGGATGCTGGATCTGGCTCTAAAAATAAAATCCTATGGTTTCCATGAAGACCCTCCCAATAATACAGATCTGTAGTACAGTGATTCCCATGGTTTCCATGAAGACCCTCCCAATAATACAGATCTGTAGTACAGTGATTCCCATAGTTTCCATGTAGACCCTCTCAATAATACAGATCTGTAGTACAGTGATTCCCATGGTTTCCATAAAGACCCTCTCAATAATACATTAGTATCTTGCTATCAAATACATGTTTACACAGCAGGTGAAGCAAGGGAAGTTCTAATGATGGATTAATAGGCCACTGAAAAGGATCTCTCTCTGAAACATTAATGTAATGGAGTGGCATGGGTAAAATGAATGCTCCAGCTGCTCAAAGGATATAACTGTGAATATTGGGACCATACACAGATGGCTGTGTGCAAAGCATTGCAACAGTAGGAGGAAAGAAATTAGTGTTGACGGCAAAGTCATCCAGTTCAAAGTTTTTGGAGTTCAATGACTATATGTTTGTATACAGTAAACAGTTGATCACTTTTACCCTTACATAATCAATTACTATGTACTTCATTTATATACCAAATAACTTGAAAAACAGTTTAAAAACTCAAACAATAGACCCAAGTGGGCCTGAGATCACTCACTTGCATTAACAGGCTGCTTTCTTTCAATATTGGTTAAATTCTATTGAGCATTTGTTTTAATTAGATAAAGCTGTGTACATATTTTAATCTTTTAGCAATTGTTGCCATGTTTGCTGGCACATAGCATTATTTGTGTAAATTTGAAAGGCTTTCAAGCTAGATGCTTTCTCTCAAATTTGGATAAATCTACTGTGTAGTGGTTTATGGAGATGTTGATAAAAGTTTTTTTAGGAACTGCAACCACATTTAAAAATGAATCAGCATCATTCATATAAACTTGAAAGTCCTTGATGCCAGAATGCTTCCTTAAATTTAATTCATTTCTTTGGCTCATTTATTTTGAAAAGTCATTTAAAGTCTTTTTCAATTGATGGCATTGGTGGCCATATTTGATGGTGGATTGAAATCATTTGTACATCTTAAATCTTCAATCAAACCAGGAGAATTTGGGTCAAATTTACTAAAATTCTGTTCAGCAATATTTGATTAGCTGCTTTAAGAATTTGCTACTTTTAGAAACAGCAGCCATACTTGATTAATGATAAGATTAAAATCCCTTTTACACCTTTCTTTTAAATTTGGTCAAATTTTGAAGAGAAGTTTAGGAGAAGAACTCATTTCAATGTTTTTATTTTGATTTTAGTAATGATGACCATATTTGATCAGCATAAGTCATAAACACATTTTCATTCAGAACTAGTTAAAAAATACAATAAGTGTTTATATATACCACATGCCAACATTACCGTTTATGCAAGGAGTTCTGAAAACAAGATCTTCATGCTGGTCATTATGGTGCCATATTGAAGGTCAGATGAGTACCAATTTCATAAACAGCTACATATTACTATAATGTTTTTTTGAGAACCCCATGTTGATGTGACTATCCATTCCAGAGAATTAGGCATATAAAAATATTTTCAAGATGGCCATCAAGACAGCCATTCTGAAGGCTACATAAGCATCATTTTAATATATGCACAAAAGTATACTGCAAGAAAAAAGCAGTTTCATGTTTAGAGATCTCACTGGCATCATTTTCAGTTAGGACCACATATATATTGTGAGAAATATTTTAGCAAAGTCTCTATGTCGATATTACCATCCCTTCTAGAAAAGTAGTGATAACAAGAGTTTCAAGATGGCCACCATTAATCAACATCATTTGTATTTAGGACCAACAAGATATTATCATAAGTCTTTCAGTGAAAACCTTATGTCGATATAACCATCAAGTAACTATAGAAAGATTTTCAAGATGGCTACCATTATAGCCATATCTGAGGTCTGATTAACACTATTTTCATTTGGGACCATAAGAAATCATTTAGTCTAAACCTCATGTTACTTTGAGTATCAATTTAGAAGAAGTAGCAATAATACAGTTTTCAAGATGGCCACCACAGTGTCCATTATGAATGTCTTACAGTGTGATTGTGATTTAAGCGATCTCAATTCACGTGAATTCGAAATAATGCGAGATGGGGAAAAATGAGAAAAAGATTGCTACTATTGAGATAACTCTCTCATACATATAGATTGTGCCACCGTTGCATGCAAATATTACCACAATGCCCAGCTCTTATGCCCCCACCATTCTGTTTATTTTGGCCTTCATCCTGCGTACATATGTACATGTACAAATTGTTTGTTACAATTTTGGAACATTATTAGTGGTGGCATCTAGAGTCCAAAGAGACCAAGGAAGGCTATTTCTTTAGAGGTTAAACTTGAAGTAGTGAAAAGGTATGAAGCTGGTCAGAGTACCGCCATGATAAAGTATGCTTTGAACCTTAGTGAAAGTACATGTAGAACAATACATGACAGTGCAGAAACAATAAAAGCAAGTGTGAAAGCTGGAACCTCCCTTTCAAACCAGAAAAGTTGCTATACCCACCCCAACATAATGGACAGGATGGAAAGGATGTTGGCAATAGGGCTTGATGATCAACATAAGAAGAAATTTCCTCTTAGCCAAGCCAATGTGTGTGCTAAAGCCTCTAGCCTGTATGAAGTTCTCAAGGTATCTGAAAAAGGTGATCAAAAAGATTTTCATGCCAATATTGGGTGGTTACACAAGTTTAAAGCATGTTTTAAAAATGTTAAAATAAGTGGTGAAGCTGAATCAGGTGATGAAGAAGCAGCAAGAAGTTTTCCCACCAGATTGCAGAAAATTATTGAAAGCAGTGATTGTTCAGCAAAGCAGATTTTTAATGTTGATGAAACTGGCCTATACTGGAAGAAAATGCCTGACCACACCTACATTTTGGTGGGGGGCCCCGAGTGGCCGAGTGGTCTAAGGCACTTACCGTTATGGATCATTGCTATCTCACCTGTCTGCATGGGTTCAAGTCTCAGGTTCAGCCAATGTGGAAGAGAAGACTGCCTCCAGTTTTAAAGCTGCTAAAGGCCACTTAACACTTCTCCTGGGAGGCAATGCACAAGGTGACTGCAAGCTGAAGCCTCTCTTGATTTATGGTTCTGAAAATCCCATGGCCTTGAAGGGGTATGAATGATCGGAGTTGCCCATCTACTGGTATGCTAATAAGAAAGGTTGAATGACCAGTGCAGTGCTCAAGCAATACTTTGAGAAGGACCCGCATTGTGAGTTGAAAAACTTGCCAGAGAGGAGGCATTCCATTTAAAATCTTATCACTTTTAGACAATGCCCCCAGCCATCCTAGAACTGTTGAAGACTATTCTGAAAACATTAAAGTCATATATTTGCCACCAAATGCCACATCCCTTTTGCAACCAATGGATCAGGTGTCATAAAGGCTTTCAAATCATATTATCTGCAGTCAGTTTTAAATGATTTGGTGAAGCAAACAAATGAATGGAACACGAAAGATTACTAGAAGACATTTAACATCAAGGATGCCTTGTAAAACTGTCATGGCAGAAGGTTTCACCATGTTGCATGAATAGCATTTGAATAAAACTTTGTCCTCAGTTGTATCATTCTTCTGATGGATTAGATATTGAAGACACCATTGCATTAGCAAAAAAGGCCAGTGTAAAGGCTGTAGACAAAGTCAGACTGGCAGAAGAGGCATTACAAGAGATTGACATTGAACAGCTTTTGGAATCTGATGCTGAGGAGCTGACAAATGAAGACCTGTTGGATTTGGAACAAGAACATTTGGATGAAGAACAAAAAGCATTTGCCAGCCAGCAAGAGGCCTGTGAGCAGCAACAAGCTTGGACTTTGACATTGAAAGTTTTGTCTGATATTGTAAGTCATGTCACTACTGCTTGCACTTTATTGGAGGATAATGATCCAGATATGAATCGAAGTTCACTTATTCAATGCAAAGTTATGGATGCAGTTGCTTGTTATGAATAGCTTTTAGGAGAAAAAAGAAAACATAAGACTCAGACTATGCTGGACTCTTTCTTCAGAGTGTCTTCTCTAGATGAGCCTTCCACTTCAAGCGGCATGCCTGCACACCTGAGCATATCTCCTGTTGTTGTCTCTACAGACAGTTCCAAACAGGATATGTAAATGTTGTTTGCTCTACAGACAGTTTCGAAGAGGTTATCAACACTACTGTTCAACGCAGCTTGCTTTCGTTTTTTAATTACATGTACATATTGATTAAAATTCATAATTTCATGTTTTTATTTTATGTTTCCTATGTTCTAAGTTCATTTTCCTATGCTTTTTATGAAACTTTTATTATTTTTTTATTTTAATCTACTTTGCAGAAACATCCCCTAATTTTAACATACTGAATTTATACAGAGAAAATTATCTCAATTTACATGAATCTCAAATTATGCACACTCTTCAAAATGTAACCCTCATGTAAATTGCGATCACACTGTATCATCATTTTAATTCAGAACCCACCAGACATTATAAGAAGTGAAAACCCAATATTTATATAGCCATCCATTCAGACATTATAAGAAGTGAAAACCCAATATTTATATAGCCATCCATTCAGAACGAATAGTGATAAGATTTTTAAGAGTTCCACCATGTTTGATGTCAGATAATCACCATTTTCATTTAGAACCAACTAGACAGCTATATGTGATTTTGTGTGATTTAGATTCTTTAACATAGCCCTAGAAATTTTAGCCATATTGTTATGATGTCTGCTGTGTGGCAATTTATAGTGATGTTGAGCACTGGGGCATCGTGCCACAGACATGTAGCACCATGTCACACCTAGTCACATTATCCTGACACAAGGATAACACTAACACTAACCTCTTAATGCTGGGTGCCAAGTGAGGCAGATGCTAGTACCATTTTTATAAGTCTTTAATTGGTATGACTTGACGGGGATTTGAACCTGGACATCTATGTCTATTTGACCATCCATTCAGAAGTTGTAGTATCAATAAGATTTTTAAGATGGTCACACGGTTGAGCATATTGGATATCAGATTTTGTACAAGTTTTGTTTAGGACCAACTAGACAGCACAGAAGTCTTTTAGTGAAAACCCCATGATGATATGACCATCTAGTCAGGATGAGTAATGATAACAAGACCTAACCAGATTGTGGGATAAATATATATGTAAAGTTTTATGGCAATGTTCCTAGTAATTTTGGAGAAGCAGTAAGAGCAAACAAATGTGAATAGACAATGAGTGCCAGGCAAATAACAGACAATGAACAACAATGGACAATGGGCAACAGGCTATCACATAAGTTCTTCTGGTCAAAAGATGCAATTTCAGTAAATATACATTGTGATTTCTCTCTCCTTTAATTTCTTAAGTCTGTAGAGATATTAGTGGTGAATCTAATTTCACTTTTTCAATAGACATTGTGTGTTAGAGTCACAGTAAGTGGTATCAGTATTGATGATCCTAAGCACAGCACGGTCTAACACATGACAATGTATACAGGCACCTGTACTATAAGCCTTTCCAATATAGTTTTAAAGGGCGGGGCTACATTTGTATCAGACGGACACATCACCGTTATACTGCTGATGTTGTCTGATACTACAGAAACTATTTGTACACATTTATTTTAAATGTAATTTATTTACACACATTTATTTTAAATGTAAGTTACTTGCACACATTTATTTTAAATGTAATTTATTTGTACACATATTTAAGTTACAGTGCATCACTATGAAACAATATCTGGTACTAACAAGTTTAATGTTGTTATAAGTAGGGGTTTTCTCTATACAGTTTTGTCTAATTTGTTTTTTTTTTAACCTGAGGTAGTTGTTTATGGCTGATTTTTTTTTACTCATTTATTGATATCATAATTTTAAATGTTGATATATATAAATAAACACACACAAAGAAATAATTAATAACGTATTTGGAAAAACAGTGACATTAATGAATCAGTCAATAAAATTTGTTCATTACATCTGTGAAAGCAAATTTTCAAATAAACTAAAAACTTTAAAAATGTGACCTATTTTGCATATAATTTTTTTTAGTTTATTCACAATATTTTTGTGATATTTAAACAGTGATTTGTTTTGCACAAAGAAATAAAGAAAGAAATCCTCTCACTTCCATCTTGACTGAATTTTGATGTTTCTAAATGTCCAATCTAATTCATGCAGTTTACTACACAGTAAAGTGCTTATTAGAACTAAATAATGTAGTTTACTACACACCAGAGTGTCTATTCAACTAAATCATTCAGTTTATTACACAACAAAGTGTTTATTAGAAATAAATCATGCAGTTTGCTACACAGTAATGTTTATTACAATTAAATTATGCAGTTCACCACACACCAAAATGTTTATTCAACTAAATTATAGTGTTTATTACACAACAAAGAGATTTTTACAACTAAATCATGCAGTTTATTACACATCAGTGTTTATCACAACTAAATCATGCAGTTTATTACACATCAGTGTTTATCACAACTAAATCATACAGTTTATTATATATCAGTGTTTATCACAACTAAATCATACAGTTTATTACAAAGCACAGTGTTTATTGCAAGTTTAATGTAGTTTATTATGATGCAGTGTTTTATTAGAACTAAATCATGAAGTTTACTACACAGCAAAGTACTTATTAGAACTAAATCATGAAGTTTATTACACAGCAAAGTACTTATTAGAACTAAATCATGAAGTTTATTACACAGCAAAGTACTTATTAGAACTAAATCATGAAGTTTATTACACAGCAAAGTACTTATTAGAACTAAATCATGAAGTTTATTACACAGCAAAGTACTTATAACTAAACCATGCAGTTTACTACACAGCAAAGTACTTATTAGAACTAAATCATGAAGTTTATTACACAGAAAAGTGCCTATTGGAACTAAATCATGCAGTTTACTACACAGCACAGTGCTTATTAAAATTAAATCATGATGTTTGTTACACAACAAAGTGCTTATTTTAACTAAATCATGCAGTGTATTACACAGCAAAGTGCTTATTGGAACTAAATCATGGAATTAACTACACAGCAAAGTGCTTATTATAACTAAATCATGCAGTGTATTACTAACAAAAGTGTTTATTACAAATTAATCATGCAATTTTCTTTATAGCAAAATGTTTTATTACAACTAAATTAAAAGCTGGGGAAAACAAAATCAGATGATTACATCACCTGATACCACATCATTAAATTTATTCCTTTTTTCCATTTTCCACTGAATTTATATATTAAATTTTAATCATAACGATCATGATTTACTTATCATAAACAGCACATATGAAAAATGTTATTTCTTCACAAAATTCACAAAAACAAGCCTATATTTCAAACATTTGGAAAATAGTAAAGTGTATCATTTTCACTTTTCAAGAAAAGTAATCATAATGCCAATAATTTTTGTCTAGATCGTTACAACATATCAAATATAAAATGCAACCATCATGTATTTCAAATGATTCATTTCGTTATAGCATATCAAATATAAAATGCAACCATCATGTATTTCAAATGATCTAGATGGTTATAGCATATCAAATATAAAATACAACCATCATGTATTTCAAATGATCTAGATGGTTATAGCATATCAAATATAAAATGCAACCATCATGTATTTCAAATGATCTAGATGGTTATAGCATATCAAATATAAAATGCGACCATCATGTATTTCAAATGATTCAGATGGTTATAACATATCAAATATAAAATGCAACCATCATGTATTTCAAATGATTCATTTGGTTATCGCATATCAAATATAAAATGCAACCATCACGTATTTCAAATGATCTAGATGGTTATAGCATATCAAATATAAAATGCAACCATCATGTATTTCAAATGATCTAGATGGTTATAGCATATCAAATACAAAATGCAACCATCATGTATTTCAAATGATTCAGATGATTCAGTAACTTGGATTTTTAAGTCTCATTTTCAAGAAATTTTTTTCTCAAGCTACAGAAGCCCTGCTCCAAGGAAAAAAATGTTTCTGACTCATTCAGACCTAATTTTCCAATTGGTCATGTAGATCTAAATTACTACTTTACCATTAACCAGATTACTTCTGTAAAGATGTCTGCATCAAAGCATGTAAAATATGCTACTGTGTCTACCTTTACTTATATTGTTACGTGTGGGCTCATACAATAATAACAAAAGAAAAGAGTGAAGTCAACAAGCTTTGTATATTTTAACAAAATAATTTATTTCCCTAGAAAACAATGTAAAAATTGGAAAATAGGACTTACGGTTTGTGAATATAATCCAAAATTTAATCCTAAGAATGAAAAATACAAGTCCTATCACTAAATAGTTCTATTAGAATCCAGGTTCAAATCTCGACGACGTTCCAATATGGAAGGCGATGATGTCAGATGTGGTCCTTGTACAAATAGAAACAATTCCTCAATTGAATCACAGTTTATGTTTCTAAGTAATTCCAGAATAAATTTCCACTGAATTTCTTTCTCCCAGAATTTATAAAACAATACACTCGTTTGGTTTTCTAGAGAATAAATTATTAAATTCCAAAAACAAATGAACTTCAAAAACAATCTGATTTCAACAATAAAAACCTATCCAGCCTTCAAGGTTTCCAGAATACAACTGACTGGTGAGCGCTCATAAAGGGTATTATATCCACCCGAATTATCATCCTGTTCTCGCGAGATAGATTATGTGGTCTCTTAACACTTGAACAATGCAATAGCAAAAATGCAATTTGTCACATAGCAAGAATCCCTATCTACTCTCACTCTAAAATAAATTTAAAAATAAAATATTGTTTATTCAGACTAGATGAAATGACCTTGGCAATAGCCAATCGTTTTCGCATAGCGCTTACACTACCACAGACCAAGGTGAACTAAAAATATTGCTCATGTAACACGTTTTACGTCTTAGATAAACAGAATTACTGAAAAAGAATTTCGAATCCGGTGAAAATAATCATTACAATAAAATGCAATGAAATAAAAATAAAATGAGAAAGAATTTTTAAACTAACACACAAGCAATTTAATTACATATATGTAACAATATACACAATTGATCCCTACTTCCATGGCTCTTACTTATCAAACATATATACCAGAGATTAGGCCTTTATAAGACAGACTCTGAGAAGAATTAGAGTCATTCAATCTACTTTATTTGTTGCAAATATTTAAATTAACTCACAAATAATTTCCAAATGCTGTCAGTTACATTGTTTTAGCACCATGGACACACATAACTAAATAACACTAAAGCTACACTCAACAAAACAGAAAAAATGGTTTGGCATGTCCATTGTGTCTGGATATGAATTGATTTTTTAGTGACTTGATGTGGAAACAAATGTAAATTTAAGACATGATGATTAACAGCTTCAAAGATAATTCTGAATTTGTGATTTTTTTCTGGAAAGAAGATTAATGTGATTTTTCTATTATTTAGGAAAGGACAAATGCTTGCTACCATATACATGTACATGTACTGTTATTCAGGAAAGGGCAAATGCTTGCTACCATATATATATACTGTTATTCAGGAAAGGGCAAATGCTTACTACCATATACATGTACTGTTATTCAGGAAAGGGCAAATGCTTGCTACCATATATATGTACTGTCATTCAGGAAAGGACAAATGCTTACTACCATATACATGTGCTGCAGATGCAAAATCCTCTTTGAACAGTCTCTTATTCTGTAAATTTTTCTTTAAGTTCACATTCTCAGATTTACTGATCCATTTGTATGATTCCTCACTTTTATATCATTATTTACTTTTTCATCTTATTTGTATTCCATTTTTAAATGTTTATGGAGTCAGTTTAAGTTTGAAATGTAAATTGGATGTAAACTAATCCTGAAAAGGACACCAGCTTTATTAAGTACAGAAATGGGGAATTAAAGGTTTATGTGTATACATGTATCTCACAGATTCAACATTGATGACAGTAAAATTAAGAAAAGTCTCTAAATAAAACAATCTAAAACCCTAAAATTCCAGATGAAAGATGAGATTAATAATGAAGTATAAGAAAAGGTCAGACAAATGACTAATTTTGAGGTATATCATAAAGAGTATTTTGCAGCAATTGTTTTTCAAAAGTCAACCACAGTGACTAGGTCATTCAATTATCAGTTCTACGCATTTTTTGGGTGTTACGTGTAGGCTCGTACAAGGGTAACAAGAGAATAGAGTGAAGCCAACAAGCTTTGTAAATTTTAACAAAATAATTTATTTCCCTACAAAACAATGTAAAAATTGGAAACAGGACTTACGTTTTGTGAATATAATCCAAAATTTAATCCTAAGATTGAAAAAATATGAGTTCTATCACTAAACAGTTCTAATTGAATCCAGGTTTGAATCTCGATGAAATTCCAATATGGAGGCAATGACGTCAGATGATGTCTGTACTGATGGTAACAGATCCTCAATTGAATCACAGTTTATGTTTCCGTATAGAATTCCAGAATGAATTTCCACTGAATTTCTTTGTCCCAGAACATTTTATAAAAAGGTACACTTGTTTAGTTTTCTAGAGAATAAATTATTAAATTCCCAAAAATAGATGAACTTCAAAATAATCTGACTTCAACAATTGAAACACCTTGTACCTTCAAGGTGTAGACATACAACTGACTGGAAAGCTCTGAGAATGAGCATTAAACCCAACTAAAACGTCATTTCATTCGCGCGTGATGGGTCACGTGGTCTCTTAACATTGAACAGTGCAATAAAAAAAAATGAAAATTATCATGTAAGTAAGAATAGCCCTATCTAAGAATCAAATTCTCATGCTGGAAAAATAAAAAAAAGAAAGGCTGTTTACAATTTAGCTAACACGTGGGCCGAAATGACCTTGGCAATAGCCAATCATTTTAACTTGATGTTTACAAGATCTATGAACCAGAGTGAGCTAAAAATAGTGCTGAAGAAATCTTACACTCTAATCGGGTCAAGTGAATTTTCCAAAAAGATATTCAAATCCAATTAAAATTATCATTACAATAAAATGTAATGAAACAAAAATAAAAATAAAAACAAATTTTAAAACTAACACACAAACACTTTAATTACATATACGTAACATGGGAAACAGCTGAAATGTATGACATTTCACAAATTTTTGCAGGAATCAATATATCATACTTTCCCATACCTGTCAGTTATATAAAGTCCTGAGAGTGACTGACTGTTGATTCTGCAAGCAGAGTTGTTGCTTTGGTTAGATGACAACTGCAGAAGTATCACAGGGTGATTACACCTGTTGATTTTTCCCCAAATAGTGGTTTTCAGTCAGCAAGCCAAGTTTTGCAAATTTTTCAAAATCTATGGAATTTGTTTTAAGAAATTTTCTAAGCATGTTTTGACTAATCAATTCAAAGATTTTATAGCTTGATGGTAAGATATGCATATAGATTATAATCTTTGAATATGTGTAGATGATGTTAAAGAGTATATAAAGTTACATGTTTTGAGTATGTGTAGATAATGTTAAAGTGTATATAAAGTTACATGTCTTCAGTATGTGTAGATGATGTTAAAATGTATATAAAGTTACATGTTTTGAGTATGTGTAGATGATGAAAAGATACATGTTTCAAGAGGTATATAAACTTGCTTAATGTGCTTCATTTCTTACACACAAAAAAAAAATTCTGTTTGCAGCTAAGTTTTTTAATTGTTATATTGTGGATTTGGGACTGAAATTTTCTAGATTTTTCATGAATTGTTTGTGGTAACCTGGTATTAGCAGATGCCAGTTGCATTTCAATAAATGCCCAGATTACCCAGGTTTCATGTAATTCAAGTCCAAAAGGACTCACGCTGACTTCATGAAAATCAACATAGGTCAAAGGCTCTGAAATTGTGCTTAAATAGTCTGTTTCTAATTTATCCACAATCCTAAAAGATCACTGATCTGGAAAGGAAGGAAGTGGAGAACACATGTTCAGCATATCAATATTTACATTCTTTAGCAGACAAGGCAGAGAATGAACATTTGTTGGTAGACTTCAAAGGTTTTCTTGACATTTAATTGCCATATTTCCATGATTAACCATTGGTGGATGTCAGAAATAACTAAATGGATGCTTCTGTTGGACAAAGTGACCCTTTGATATAAAGATTATATGCATACACTGATGATACAATAATGTTTTCAGAATAATAGGGTCTGATGATCAGAAAGGTTTTATTTAGCATCATGTCACTTTTGATTAGCTGTTTAAGATCTATTTCAAATGGCTTTCATATTCACTTCTGGAAGGCACAGTGCCTCAGTGGTTAACATGGAGACTTATGACCAGACAAGTGCTTGTTCCGATCCTACAATCACACTCATGATCATAAGGGTGCTTGTTCATATCCTTCCATCAGACACACAATTAGATGGTTGCTTCTTCAGGTCCTACAGACTCACAATTAGATGGTTGCTTGTTCAGATACTACCATCAGACTCAAGATTAGATGATTGCTTGTTCAGATCCTACCATCAGACTCAAGATTAGATGGTTGCTTGTTCAGATCCTACCATCAGACTTACAATTAGATGGTTACTTGTTCAGATCCTACCATCAGACTTACAATTAGATGGTTGCTTCTTTGGAGCCTACCATCAGACTTACAATTAGATGGTTGCTTGTTCAGATCCTACCATCAGACTCAAGATTAGATGGTTGCTTGTTCAGATCCTACCATCAGACTCAAGATTAGATGGTTGCTTGTTCAGATCCTACCATCAGACTCAAGATTAGATGGTTGCTTGTTCAGATCCTACCATCAGACTTACAATTAGATGGTTACTTGTTCAGATCCTACCATCAGACTTACAATTAGATGGTTGCTTCTTTGGAGCCTACCATCAGACTTACAATTAGATGGTTGCTTGTTCAGATCCTACCATCAGACTCAAGATTAGATGGTTGCTTGTTCAGATCCTATCATCAGACTTACAATTAGATGGTTGCTTGTTCATGTCAGACCGTCAGACTTACAATCAGATGGTGGCTTGGTCAAATCCTACCATCAGACTTACAATTAGATGGTTGCTTGTTCAGATCCTACCAGGAGACTTACAATCAGATGGTTGATTCTTCAGACCCTACCATCAGACTCAAGATTATATGAGTGCTTGTCCAGATCCTACCATCAGACTCGTAATTAGATGGGTGCTTGTTCTGATCCTACCATCAGACTCAAGATTAGATGTGAGGTTGTTCAGATCCTACTATCATACTCATGACCAAACAGATGCTTGTTCAGATCCCGCAGTCAGATTAGCTTTGTACTACCTAACCAGTGTGTGTTCCAGGGCAAAGCAGTTTCTAATTGCATAGCAGGACATACATTCTAGTGTTGATGTGGCATAAAACACCAACAAAAATCTAGCATGTTTTTCACATACATCTCATTGTTGTTTTTTCTCCAGCTGCTGCTATGGCCTGATAAATGTCAAAGGACACCTGCCAGGTCATCTACTTCATGTAAACCTGCTTCTATGTTCATCATCCATAGCATCTATACTAGTTGCCTAAGCTTCTAATAGACTGGTGATAGTTGCTGTACAACCTTTTCAAATCTCACAAGAAAACATCAGTTAATACAGGTACTGACAAATTTAATTCCCTACACATAAGCAAAGGTCAGCTATGTCTGAATTTAGATCTGAACATAGACTTTGTATTGTATAGTCTTTCCATACAATGGCATGATTTTACTCAACCTTTGGTGACCATTCATTTTCAGGAATATCAGCATTACTCAGCAGAGATTAATATTCTACAACAGTGTAAGGCTAAACCCCATTACAAATGACAATGACTCCTTCCAGATGTATTCCATTCTTACCTGAAATAGATCAGTGCCTGTATTGTTGTAAGCCTTTGCCAAGTATGCTAGTAGAAAATATCAACATAATTCCTGTTGTATATGCAATGTAAAATTAACTGGCTGATATAAAGTGTAAGTAAACAAAAACTCCACTCAGTTTATATTTAGGACTACCACTGCGTGTAGCAGTTCAACCAAATGACTACATGTAGTTCTTTGAAAGTTCATGTAAGCATAAAATGCTTTAAACAGATTTTCAATCAAGGACTACAATATAAATATAATAAATTAAAGATCCCCAAATTTAAAATCCACTTTTTGTTGAATCACTTTATGAATTCAAAATGACTTACTTATACTATAATGATATAGACAGTTAAAAAACATAAAGAGTGCTGAAAATAGCACAGTCTATGTTTGCCCCATGTTTAGTAGCCCTGTATGTAGGCTCTAGCAAGGCATGGTTGACTTTGGAGACTAATGACTAGCAAGTTTTAATAACTTGAACTTTTGGTCAAAGTATGTAGTCTTCAACTAAATTTTGCTGTGTATAAACCATTATTTCCTTATTATTCTTACCATGACTGTGACCTCTGAATTAAGACCACAAATTCTACAATTCTACAAATTCTACAAATTCTATTGCTTTTTTTTTAACACTAAGTGTAAGTTATCTACAAAATTTGGTCATGGAAATTACTCCAGAACAAAGGTTTTGGTGCAAAACCTATTTTCTTTTGAGCCACAATTACCTTGACCTTTGAAAATCCCCCCCCCAAACCAATAGGCCTTTTCCAAACCTTAAGTGCAAGGCTTTGACAAACTTTGGTCAAAGTACATGGTTTAAAGTGATAATTTTCATATGAAAACCATTTTACATCTTTTGACTTTAAGTAGACTCCAACATCATTAAGCTTCTTTCTTACTTAGTGTAAGCCATCCACAAGCATTGATGAAGGTACGTGATCAAACTTAAGTATTTATGCAGAAACCACCTGTCAGTTTTCAGCCACAGAGTCCTTGACCTCTAGCTTTTTGACCCCAAAATTTAATGGTTTCTTTCCATTCTCCAAGTGCAAACCATTCCCAATGTTCAGTATAGGTCTGTGTCATAGAACTAAAGGTATTGTGTAGAAGCATTTTTCTTCTGTCGGTCATAACAACCTTGCCTTGACCTTCTGACAACCCAAAAATCAATAGCTTCTACCTTACCCCATGTGCAACTCATCTATGGAGTGTGTTCCAGGTTGATGATGTTGAACTAATGTAATTATTTGTTCTGGAATGAATCTTATTGTGTGAAAACAATTTTTCATCTTTCAGTCATAGTCATCATGACCTTATACCTTTTAAGATCAAAGTCAATAGGCTTCTTCCTTACTCTGAGTGAAAGTCATCCACAAAATTTCTTAACACTTTATGCTCTAAAACTAAAGTTATTTTGTGGAAAGAAAATGGTAACAGATGAACATACAGAAAAATGGTGAAATACTTAAAGCAAGTGTCAATAACTGAACCAGATTTAAGTGCATATTTGTAAATAAGACTAAAATCCTAAGTTGAAGTCCAACAGAAGATAGTCTGAGGCAGTGACATTTAAGTTAAGCAGGGAAATCTGTGACGTTTTCACAGTCTTTAATATTGTGAATTACCTATTTTGTATTAATTCTAAAGATGGTACAAACCAAAAATGTAATGAACAATGAAACAATTATCATACTATCCAATTTAAAAGAATTCTTCAGTGTATGAATTTAAACACCAATACAACTTCATTTCTGTTCAAGGGGGTTGGGGGTTGGAAGTATAATTTTAATTGTGTAAAACTTACTCCTGTTATTGCATTGCTGTATCTTTTCCTGGCACTACTCCCCAGCACCAAGACATTATTTTCTCCCTCAATTAGTAATTAGTGACAATAATTAGTAATTGGAGGTCAAGAATAAAATATAACATTTTTCCACTCTGATACCATAGCCCACTTCAAACAATCAGACTATCATCTTTCTTTGACTTGCATTAAGATTGATGAACATCATAAGAAGTGAAAACACCATGGTGATATGAGAAGTAGTGATAACAAGATATTCAAGATGGCCACTATTTCAGCCATATTTGGATGTCTGAGTGGAAACCTTTTCATTTAGGACCAAAATGACATCATACAAAGTCATTCACTGAAAACCAACATGTTCAAGTTGGCTGTTATGGTGGCCATATTGGATGTCAGATTGGAACCATTTCATTTATGACCAACTAAACATGATAAGAAGTCTCCTGGTGAAAATCCCATGTCAATATGACGTTCCATTCAGAAGAAGTAGTGATAACAAGATTTTCAAGATGGCTGCTCTGATGGCCATATTATGTCAGATTGGAACTATTTTCATTTTGGACCAGCTAGACATGATATGAAGTGAAAACCCTAAAACCCCACTTGCTTGCCTTGGACATGTTGAAGTGGGTCCAATGTACCTTCCTGCACATGATAAGAGTGTCTAATGGAGACAACCTTCTACTCTTGTACGAGTCCTATGATTATGTTCCAGATGAAAATGCCTTGGACTATTAAAAAAGTGGTTGATTTAAACAAAATTGTCTTGGTATTTTAAGGATTGTACCATTTTTGCCATTGTCTTTGTTTTCTTTTCCCTTTGCTGGGTAATCTATGCTACACAGTACTACACAGCCTGGAATGTGCTAATGGGCCCTTTAAGCCTACCCCCACACTAGAAACAGCAATTTATTTTCAAGTTTATAAATACAAGATAAAATATGTTGGCTCAGACTTGGGAGGCAGTCTATGCTCGTGTCATCATAAACTCAGAGGAAAATTACCCACTCAAAACATCTTCAATAATTACTTTTTTATTTATAAAAAAATTCTTTGTTCATTTATTTAAGTGAAACTACTAAATAAGTGAAGTATCCTTTGAAGTTCAATTATGGAAAAGAACCTTCAAAATATAAATTTTTCATGATTGTTTGTATATTAAACATGTTTCTTGGTTAAGACTGGCTCCAAATGAATTCCTTAAATTTACCATTACAATGAAAAAAGAGTTAAATTGTCCAAAATCCCAACTGCATTAGGGGCCCTGAGTGGCCGAGTGGTCTAAAGCGCTCTCCGTTACGGATCACTGCCATCTCACCTCTGTCTGCATGGGTTCGAGTCTAGGATTCGGCGAATGTGGATATGTGAGAAAGCTTGCCAGTAGCTTCTCGTGGGTCGGTGGTTCTTTCCGGGCATTTCCCGGTTTCTTCCTCTACCATTAATACTGGCCGCCATGTATAGCCTATCGTGTGCTGAAAAATGGCGTTAAGCCCCACAACAACAACAACAACAACCAACTGCATTACTTCCCTTGAATAAGGGCTGGTTTGTAATGTATGACATTGTTCTAGAACAAGCCGACCAGCCACCAATGTAAATGTGCATTTTTTACTGCATTGTAATTTTAAGTAAATATAATGGATTCAGTGCAGTCTACAGTCACATAAGAAAACAACATCTTTCATTTTTCATTTTAAATTTTTAAAAGGGAAAAAGATGCAGAAAATAGGGATATATCAATATTTTGTCAAACCAGAAGTAGTATCTTGAGCTTTCTGAGTCGACCATACAGCTCATTCTAATTTTTTTCCAAGCATATTGTAAGTGATCCAATCATCACAAAATCATTCAAAACATTGAAAGCAAAATGTATGTATGTTGTTTAGGAAGTCACAAAAGAAAAATGTGTGTATATCATTTAGGAAGTCATAAAAGAAAAATGAACAAACAAGTGAGAGGAAGATGAATATTGAAAGACTAATTGTCTCCTTTCATAGGGTACATAAATCTAAAGTATAAAAACACATTGAATCTTTACTTTATAGATTTATGATAGAGAAATATGAGCAGAGAAGCAAATGGCAAACTATTCCATTAGAAGATAAGACATTACATTGAAGAGGATGGGGATCATCTATGTACCATTTGAATGGACTCCAATTTATTTTCAATGAGTCAGTAACAAGGGATATAATGCATTTATTTTCTCACTGTGGCTTGCATAATATAAATTTTAGAAAACATACTGAAATCTCACTTCTACATTTGAATGCACAGTATTTTAGCCATTGTTCATTCTTCTCTTGATGTTTTGAGGACTGTAGGTGTAGTATTGTTTCAGTTTGCAAAATGACCACAAGATAAGCTATTGCAAATTGCTTACACTATAAAATTGTATATTAGAGTGTTGTTAGCTCTAGTAATAAGTCACTTCTCATATAAATCAGGGACAGGTAATATATATGCCAACTTTTGTGATGGTCATACACAAACAATGTAACAGACATTTATAATAACAAGAAATATTTTGTGGGAGGGTAAACTAATTTTAATGATATACTACTTATCTGTTGCTACTGCACAGCTTACTCTTTTCTAAGCAGAAAATAAGTTCAACCATATTATAAGAATTCATCCTTCTATAGAGTGACTTTCAGAAGATTTTGAAATTTAACCTGAACACTGGCCCATATTCAATATCTCTAATTATTTTTTAGTATGTAGCAAATTCAGCTATGCAAAAGTAATATGTAGGTGGAAGGCTGATGCTTCCAAAGACTGATGAAGAAAAAAACCCCCCAAAGAATATTCACCCTTGGTGTAGAAGTATAGACTATTACAGGATGGTGTCTACATGGGCCAATTTTTTTCCTGTCAGTATAAGCCTCAAAGAAAAAACACCTTCCCTTTGGTGAGTCAATTAGCAAAAGTAGATGGAGCAGAAGGTCATGTGAGATTGCCAAAACAAAACTTTCATTATATTTTTTAGAGTCAAATGAGTCAGACAGGCCCATTTAAGTAGGAATGGCTCAAATCTCATGGCTTTAATCTTCATCAATGAAAGATCCTTCTTGGTAAGGGATTGATAAGCTCCCTTGATAGTTATGGTAATCCATCTTAAGATTTTGGAGAAAAAAAATATCAGCCAAGCCATTAAGGGATAGTTAAAGATGCTTCTTACCCTTTCTTCTCTCCTTAGATGCTGTCAAATAAAAACATAAAGTGCTAGCTGGATTTAGAGTCTATCCTGATCATCCCCAGCACAGAAGTGACTGAGACTAGGTAAATCAGTGTGCAACAGCTGGAAGCTGATTTTTTGCTAAGAAATCTTGTTGGCAAAAGAGAGATTCCACTGAACTGCAAGACAGCCTGCTCTAAAGAATAGATATGAAGCTCACTCCTTTCTCTTGTGTTTGCTAAGGAAAGCATAAAAACAGTCCTGAGTATAAAGTTCTTGAAAGAAGATTCACATGGGATTTTAGTTAGAGACCACAAGACACGCAAGAGATTCCATCTAGATATTAGCAAGTGAGACATCAGTCTTTGCAGTTCAAAATACCTGATCATGTCTGCTATGCGAGTCTGTACCAATGGCTGGCCCATTCAAACATTTGATTCTGTTGGATAGGGCTGTCCTATAAGCTTTCGTAGTAGTGGATAGGGCTGTCCTATAAGCTTTCGTAGTAGTGGATAGGGCTGTCCTATAAGCTTTCGTAGTAGTGGATAGGGCTGTCCTATAAGCTTTGGTAGTAGAGAAAATGAGTATTGTTTCTCTTCAAAAAGGAAGAGAAGAAAATCAGGGACTTCACTCATGGAGGAACAGCTAAGATTAACATGTTCCTTACTGCACCAATCACAAAATCACTTGACATCATAAACCATCGATTGTCTCCTGCTCCAAAACTTGTCAAGGCAGACCATTCTGTTAGTTGATGTATTTATTGCACTGTGTAATGTGTTGTGTATCTTGCACTTCCTGGACAGACTGTCTGCCATAATATTCTTTCTGCCAGGAATGTGACAAACTCAGAGGGTAACCCCTTCCAAAGTTGCCCAGAGGAAGGAGGTTCCAAAACATTTAGTAGAGACAGAAGGCATTTGCCCCCTTATCACTTGCTACCATTGATGTATTGTCAGATTCATGCATTGATTTTTTTGTGTTAACACACATGTGGAGAGCTAAGAACACTGCCCTCATTTCCACATTGTTAATATAGAGAGCTGATTCTTCATGGGAGCAAAGTGCATCTACTTCCTGTGAGAATTATAGCGATATGAAGGTATGCATACTGAAAGTCAATGCAGACCCTCAGTTGATGGGTATTATGGCACTTCTGACTGAGAATGTGATCTCCATTTTGAAATGTTTCTCCTGCAAAACTTGTCTAAGGAAGAAAGATCAATAATTAGTTGAAACATTCCACTTTTATTGTGTCAGGAGAATCCAGGAGTAAAAGGTTGGAGACTGGTCACTGAACACTTGCTTTACTGCATTCTTCTGGAGAAGGGAATGTACCTCTTCCTTTAGTTTCACCAGATTCAACTGAATGGTGGGCCTTACTTGAGAAAAAATCTCCTCCTTTTACAAAAGAGAGGATCTGTGATGCCTTTGAAAAAATCTTTAGCTTGGCATTTATGGGAACAAACATAAAAGGGACACATTGCAGGATAGTGAGTGAATCCCTAGGGCTGCACCCCTTTTCCTTATGAGGGGGAGAAGGGCCAGAAGTAGATGTGAGGGACCAGTGTTGCTGGTCTCTCAGATCTAAGCCACAGAGGGAATTAAGCCCTTTGAACAGCATATCCACCTCCTGAGGAGCAGCCTTCAGAAGGTTCTTACTGTAAGACATTAGATATGTGCAGAGCAGCACTCCTGCAAAGGTAAAGAAGCTCCATTGATAAAGCAATAGACATAAATAATGCATGGCTAGATGTTTTGCCCACTGCTAGAAGCAGTAATAACTTGAGATCTAGCCTTTAGTACCTAGGCCTAAGGTATTTTAAGTGGAAGACAGGTCAATGTCCCTTTGGAAATGCTCACTTCTGCCACTCCAGCATACAAAGTGGATGATCAATGAGAAAGAAAGGGTGTGAATCTTATAACTAGCTGCAGAGAACAAAGGTCTCAATGTGGGGAGTGCAGATCACTCCCTATGCTGTCTAGCAAACTCTGACCCTTACTAAATCTTTGGGAAAGCTTCTTAATGCTAACTGAGTGAAGGAGCAACAAGAGATTTAGGTGGAAGGGTACTCCAAAGAGTCTCTCAAAGCTAAAGAGAATATTTGTGTCATTGGAGACTTAATGTTTGGGACAGATCCCAGGATAAAAGATGGTAAACCTTATTAATGTCCTCATCAGAGAAGCAGATCTGTTCCTCCTCCATGCCTTGATCAACAGTTGGGAGGAGAAAGGGGGTTTGATGGGAGAAAGTTCCATCTCATCTGTCCTAAACTGAACTAATGAGAATGCATGAGGACTGACAGGACGTCTTCATCCAGCTGCTCTGAAGACTGAGCAGCAGGACTTTGAGTCCCAGTGCTTATCTTTTCCTTGGGAGACTTGGATGTAAAGGAGACCTGTACTCATATTTTCTCCTGCAAAGAGAAGGGACTGTCTCTAATGGCAGACTCTGCAGGTAGGTGACAGCAATTCTCAAGCATCCTGGAGTGTTTTTGGGAAGAAGGTCTGCCCAGCTCCATCCTTTTTAACCCTTCTTCTTACAAGGGTGATGATGACCTGTGGACTGCAACATCAACCTCTCTACTATGGAGCCATGGCCCTGAAGCCCATGACTGCATGCAGGGAAGGACCAATTACTTCCCTCTGGTGGAAGACCCATATTCCATAGGGATTCTGTAGGATTATAAAAGTTAGATGCTTTTCCAATCCTCTTCCCTAGTCTGAAGTGTGTACACTGATTTCCCAATCCTAAACAGGGCTCAACAATTGCTTGGAGAGAGAGGGGTCTTGACCCAATCCTCATCCCCATACCAGGGGGGCTTTAAAGACCAGTTACTGGTTCTCACAGACTGATGACCTGCTTGGCACCTGGTGATTGGTGGACAGTGTCCAGTGACTGGTGAATGACCAGTCAAGAGACTCTGATCCATAGGAAACCCTTCCTCAGATCTTATAGATTCATACTCTCCCTTTTCTATATGGCTCCATACTCTCACTAACAATTCACTGCAGATACTGAATGGGTGCTGCTCCTCCCTCATGGAGGGGTGTGATTCACTCACAGCCAACACTGAGATATGAGAATATTGTTAGGTGGTGGGTGTGGCTGGCACAACACACTCTCTGATCTTTGGGACCAAAGAGAGTTTTTCTCCTCCCTCATGAGAGGATGCAGTTCACTCTCTGCCCACTAATTTCTTCCATGGGAAAGCTCCATGGGTCCTATGCTTCTTCTAAGAGATTTCTCCAATTCTGCTCTGAGGCTAGAGAGACTCAGCAATGGAAAACTTGTTTCCTGCTTTGTGTGTGGCTCCATGGACCATCTGCATCCCCTAAAAGACTTTCAGACATATGGAAAACTTATTTCCTCCTTTTGGATGGCCAAATAGGCCTTAAATGTCTTTGAAATCCAGTTCTCATCTGAAACTCATGATATTCAGTGATGGAAAACCAAACAATGTCAAAGAAGAAGAGAAGGCTCCTTTCTTGTTCCCTTTGTATGTCAGTCTGTTTTCAGCTAGGTTCCAACCCTCATCTGTGGAGAGACTGCAACAAGGACAAACATCAGTTCTTTTACAATTCTTGCAAGCTAGACAGGTGGTGTTGGTATATTAGTATATCAGGGAGCATTCTTGTGCCCACACCTTCCCATATAGTACTTACCGTATTTTATGTAATTTTTCGTACATGAAAAAATAATTATTAATTTCAGTGTATGAAAAATTATATGTAAAATAAATAATTATCATTTGGTGGTACTGACCGTGTATGAAAAATAGAGGGATCGTACCAAAACAAGTTCTATGGTACACACGCTACTCGACAACCTAACGGTACAAACATACAAAGTAAACATATATTTTCTGTCTCATTCTGCTCTCAATTCAAGAATCTAATTACAATAAATCAAAAGTACTGTTGTTATTAGTGAATGAGAGAGAGAGAGAGAGAGGATTATATCTCAGTGTGCAAGCTCGTCTGCATTCACAAGATAGCCTTGTGCCAGCATCTACTAAAGAAACAGACTGTGAGTTCAGTAAATAATCTTATTTCATTTGCATTGTTATGACTTTTGTCCATTTTAAGACTATTAAATGGAAAAGATAAAAAATATAATCAATGATGATTGGATGATGGCATAACAGTGTTTACTGCAGAGGCAGTCATTGGAGAAATTTGCCATAAACAAACAATATTTATTGCATTGTATAATGAAGCAGATGCATGTTGACTAAACAGGACCTGTAGACATAATACTAAACTCTGTAAAACTTTAAAGTCCCTAATTTTACCAACCAAAAATTAACACTTGATTACACGTTCTGTCTAATAAAGGCTGGACAACTTGCAAAATTAGAAAGCTCGGTACAACAGCAGTAACCAGTTATAAAGCTTAATATAGGTTGGTTGGTTGGTTTTTAATATCATCTTCATTACATTATCTGACCATACCACAATGAATATACAGAATCTAAGTGATGGTATTGAACCCATGAACCTTGATTATTATGAGTTTGATCCTCTACCAATATACATGTAGTTTGTACTTTAACCAGAATTTCAAAAATATGAACATTGACACTAGTTTAAAAGTAAATTTAAATGTGCTGTTGTTAGGAGACTGAAAGTGAAAAACATCAGTGATCATTGATGTACTCCAGAGTACAAGACAAATGCAAAATCATAAGCACTTTACTAACAAACATGAGACCATTAAAAATTATACTTTGAAACTAGGTGCAACTAAATGATAGCCCCTAACTCAATGGAAGCATGGAACAAATCATACAAACCATTTAACTAATTTGTGATTACATTAAAGAAAGGCAATCAACTTGATGACCCTGGAGACACCAAAAATTCTGTGACATGTTATCTGGCATGACACATATCATGCCTATGTCATGGAAGTGTAATTACATGTGTACATGACCCTGGAATGGACTTTATCTTCAAACAATCCAATATAGGAAAACTAATTATTTTTCCTTGGAGTAGTCCAAAATTTGCTTGATTCTCTAATTGTCAGGTGCTGTGGGATGTCCTTTGTAGATTTGAAAAGCAGTCATATGAAAACCCAGAACACTCTTAATAATAAGTTCCATGCTGAGCTGGGTATAAGGGATTTGAAATGGTTAGAAAAGTAGTAAAATGAAACTAGACTAGGCTTATTATCATTGGCAGGAATCCCAGGGAAAGTTGGTGATGTTGATGAAGAATGCCATTCCATATTATTTAAATTTCAAAATATAAGTATGCATTATTACAATAAATCTTTTTTTTTATAATGATACCACTATACATAGTGGAACTTAAGTTATAATGACTGATGAAATATATTATGGTCAAATGCTTCAAGTGAGAATTTGGATGCAAGGCAGGATTATAAGATATTTAAGTTAGATCTTTTATATCAGGATCTGACTAATCCCTAGTGCTAGAAATATCCCATTCTAATTTTCCTTTACAAAAATAGTCTCCAAAAATATAAAACTCACATTCATGATTTTGAGATATATAGTTGTAGCAGAAGAAATTAAAATATCTATGATGACTACATTCTGAGAGAAGGTCAGTTGTAAAACATAAAATTTATACCTATTTAAAGTTCATACAGTTTTTCACAATACAAAGGACTCCTAGATACATGTAGTAGAAATACAAAGGACTCCTAGAGACATGTAGTAGAAATACAAAGGACTCCTAGAGACATGTAGTAGAAATACAAAGGACTCCTAGACGCATGTAGTAGAAATACAAAGGACTCCTAGACACATGTAGTAGAAATACAAAGGATTCCTAGATGCATGTGGTAGGAATACAAAGGACTCCTAAACACATGTAGGAGAAATACAAAGAATTCCTAGACACATGTATTAGAAATACAAAGGATTCCTAGAAACATGTAGTAGAAATACAAAGGATTCCTAGGCACAGTAGTAGAAATACGAAGGATTCCTAGATGCATGTGGTAGAAATACAAAGGATTCTGAGACACATGTAGTAGAAATACAAAGGATTCCTAGATGCATGTGGTAGAAAATAATAGTCGGTACTGAAATATCAGCAACTTTGCTTACATTCAAATCATTTATATTTTTCACTGCATCCATAACAGACGAGAATTGAATATTGCATAACATCCATAACAGACAAGTATTAAATATTTAATAGCATCCATAACAAACAAGTATTAAATATTTAATTCTAATTCCTATGGAGAAAAAAGTCATTCAGCAGACTATTGTTATTTTTAGACATAATACTAATATTAGTACATTTCAAACTTCCTTACTTTCTTTTGAAACTATTTGACATAATTAGGTGATTAAATTAAAGTTAATGCATCTTGCCTGTATCTGATCCAAGTTCAGTGATCTTCTATGTGTGATGTTTCTTTTAATGTCAAAGACCCTAGCAAGGAACTGCACTTATCTTGTGAAGATTTGAAATGTTTTCTTACCAAATTTGGACTGTTGGAGCTTTCAGATGATTTCAATATTCAGCAATTAGAAAAGACAATAGGAGGGAAAAAAGGAATTCTTACAAGTTTTTTCAGACCATTATAGCATCAGTCCCTTCAATAAGAACACTTGATGATTTATGGGTGGCAGTAAGTAGAGCATCACACCCTCAATAGACACATATGATGCTTACGATTTTAGAAAAATTTTAATGTGTTCAGAATATTTAGTGAACTCTTACTATTTAGTATCAATTTCTATCAAATTGTTTTCATTTTTAAAGTTTAATGTAACCAATTCAATGAGGCTAATCAAAAGGTACTGGGATAATAAGCATTTTAAAGGTTAAAGTGATTTTAATTGAAACAGTATTAATTAAAAGGAGCTGATCATGTAACCTTCAATATAATTTAATATTTATATTTGAACTGGCATGATTGAAGGCATTCTTCTTAGACTTTCCAAAAAGAAAAAGGTTTGAAAAAAATGCTATACTTGTTTGTTGAATCAAGTTCACAAGCAATCACAGATAACCTGAATCAAGATCTGAGACCTTGATATCAATGTTAGGGTATTCAGGTAAAAAGTAATTGGTATTTATTCAATCTTGTTCACAACAGTGCTGACATGTTGGTAGTGTGACCTGTACAATTCTATCTGAGGACCAATTCATTTAAAAAACTGCTCAGAATGTGACAGAAGACATTCCTGAATAAGGCCTTACATGTTTGTACAATGGATGCATCCATATTATCTACCTTTACCAAAAATAGACCAACCTTAAAATGAATTCTGAAAACCTGTTGCATAAAATATAACTAAACTGAACAGAAAGCATATTTGCATGCAGACCTTTAATTTCTCTTTACAAATGATGATGATCTGCCATCAAATATAGTTGTCACTGATTAAAACAAATAACTTTTTTTGGACTTCTTCTTAAGAGCCACTGCACAGAACTGAACCAAATTTTGCAGGAGGTATTCTGGTATATAGGCCTTGCAAATATTTACAAATGATTCAGATCCATGGTCAGATATAACCACCATTATGAGAAACAGACAAACCTTTCAATGGCTTCTTCATACCACTGGATGGACTCATGAAATTTGAAAGAATAATGAGCTTTATATTTGTATAAATACTTCTGATTCACTATAAAATATTTCAAATATGTCTACTATGGTAAACTGTAGAGAAACCTATAAGCAACTTCTAAGAACAGAATTCAAACAAATCTGACAAAAATAATCAAGGCATAAGGCCTTTCATTTCAACACAAGTGATGCTAACTCACATCTAAAATGTCTGCCATTACTAACATATTTAAATGCCATTAAATGCTAGAAGCATTGTACAACACCAAGGTTTCTTGCTAAACTGCTCTTGCATTTGGCTTTTAGGTATATGTCAAGCACATGAGCCACATATAACCAACTTGAGTGTCTTTGTTGGCTGTTATTTATATGTCAAGCACATCTAACCAACTTGTGTGTCTTTGTTGGCTGTTAGGTATATGTCAAACACATGAGCCACATCTAACCAACTTGAGTGTCTTTGTTGGCTGTTAGGTATATGTCAAGCACATCTAACCAACTTGTGTGTCTTTGTTGGCTGTTAGGTATATGTCAAACACATGAGCCACATCTAACCAACTTGAGTGTCTTTGTTGGCTGTTAGGTATATGTCAAGCACATCTAACCAGCTTGAGTGTCTTTGTTGGCTGTTAGGTATATGTCAAGCACATCTAACCAACTTGAGTGCCTTTGTTGGCTGTTAGGTATATGTCAAGCACATCTAACCAGCTTGAGTGTCTTTGTTGGCTGTTAGGTATATGTCAAGCACATCTAACCAGCTTGAGTGTCTTTGTTGGCTGTTAGGTATATGTCAAGCACATCTAACCAACTTGTGTGTCTTTGTTGGCTGTTAGGTATATGTCAAACACATGAGCCACATCTAACCAACTTGAGTGTCTTTGTTGGCTGTTAGGTATATGTAAAGCACATCTAACCAACTTGAGTGTCTTTGTTGGCTCTAGTTCTTCCTCATATTTTCCTAATAACTGAATCAGGTAATATGGCTTCACAATCATCCAATAAAAATTCAAGTGGATTCTGGGAAGAGACAGAGTCTTTAAACGTTGGCAGTCTTTAGCATTCAAGTAATGTATAGCTGCAATGTGATCAAAATTACTGATTTCAGGCAATAGGAACTGACTGGCAAGAGGTCTGACATTGTACTGAAAGTTAATCTACTCCTGTTTGATAATTTTCTTCAAATGGAAACCAAGATCAAACTCTAAAGTGGTCTTCCTCTTGTTTTTATCCAAAATATTTACAGCACTCAAGATGTTACTGAAGAACAAACAATTCATTTCCTGGTGTGACTTTAGCAGGCTTTGGGGCCACTGGCTTGTGGCAGTTTTGAATGAATGTCCCATCATGAATTCTTTTTATTCTTTAGCTTTAAAATCAGCTTGGTGTTGTGAACTTGTTTGAAAATTTTTATTGCTATTATTATTATTATTATTATTATTATTATTATTATTATTATTGTTTTCCAGAAAATGAGAGGGTTTGGTTATCTGGATTAATGATGTGGTGGCTTATACTGCAATATTATTTTGAGTGGATCAATTAGCACAAAATTTGTCAAAATAAAATGCCATAAAGAGAGACCTGGCAATTCTTACAATCAATCTGAATTAATTATGCCTTTGAAAGTTCTAGAAGCAACTTGTTGACAGTTTAGGTGTAATTTTCCATTACATGTATGATGACTTTTTCAGAAAATGATATGTCAAGTAGGGATCTATATAAGGTTAAGATCAGCAAGATTATTAATTCCTCCCTTAAGTTCAGTCTCTAGAATTATTTACTGTTGTGTTTAGATATAATTTGAGAGGAATTGTCTATTTAAAATTTATTCATTGGAATTACAAAGTGTTCCTTGACATTTTGGACAAAATAAATATTTTGGGATTATTGTGATTTCATTCAAAGACGTTTTGGATTATATAGTTGGAATATATCAAGACTATTTGTGCACTGGCACATTCAAGACTTTTGGTATATCAGCACATTCAAGATTGGAATTCATCTGGAACATGACTGGCATTCATTTGGAACAGTGGAACACTGTACTTTTGGACTTTTGATAGAACTTTATGATTATGTGGGACTTAATTAACAATACTGTAAGTTCCTGTTAAATTTTCCCTTTGTTCTCTAAAGAAATAAATTATTTGTTGAATTTTAATAAACATGTTTGTTTTGCTTTATCTATTTCTTAGTTTAAGATAATAGAGTTGTAACACACCATAAAACAATACAAAACATAATTTATGACAATGTCAACATCTTCAAACAGATCAAACAAATCAACATTAAACCTTGACATTTTGGGTGTGTTACAACTCTGTGGTCTTAAACTAAATAACAGAAAGAAACAAAATCAATATGTTTAATAAAATCAACAAATAAATTTATTTTTCTAAGTTGCAAAGTGAAAATTTATGAGGAACTTATAGCATTGTAAATTAAATCCCAGATAATTTTAAATGTTTTATCACAAGTACAAACACTGAGAATGTTTGAATGAATTCAAATAATCTTGAATGTGCTGATGTACTAAGCCCTGATGTACAGATCTCACAATCCAAAATGTCTTTAAATGATTCACCATAATACCAAGTCCAAAAAATTCATGAGTATTTTGCAATTCCAATGAATAATTTAAGTAAATAATTTCTCTCAGATTATGGCTGAACAGAACTATAAACTCTGTTTATAGATTCCCAAAGACTGATATTAAAAACAGGACTGAATATGTGTGTGTGTGTAATGAACTTCATTGGAGTGTGATTTGGATTTCAGTATATATATGAAATTTACTGTTTATTTAAATTTGAACCATTCTTTAACTTTACTTATCATAAATAGGAAGACCAATATCAAGCATTGAGATTAGCTGTGACACTTTTTATCTTGTATGCCATATTTATAGATTACTGCATTTGTATGGGAAAATATGAACGAATTTTTTGGATGGCTATACTGCACGACCTTGGGAGTGCAGTATATCCATCCGACAAAACGAGTTCATATTTTCCCATACAAATACAGTAACATTTTTATTATATGCTCATTTTCTTATTCTACCCAAGGCTTAAATATATAAATAAAAATACACTACAAGAAACAAAGTAACTGAATGTATGCCGTATTCCAAACTAAATACACAAGCGTAGATGCATCATTACACAACAACATTATCAATGCACACATAACTCCACCGAGAAAAATTTGAAGTTGGTCGCGCTCTAGAAATAAGTTTTGAAAGAAAATGGTGTTTGGTCTACTTAAAATTGAAATTTGGAGTCATATTGTGAATGAATGCGCATTGCAACAACTTTTCCATTTGATCTGGAATGGATATGTTTTGGTATTTTTGTTGATTTTACGCAATTTCATGATTATGGTCTGGATTTATCTACATGAAGTAACTTACATCGGATTCCAGCAGCATTTGTGCCAGTTCTACATGAAATACATCGTATTGAAGCAGCGAGGCTGAAGTGTGTTGACATCGGCATGCGTGTTTCTGTTCTGTCACTGAATGATTCAGATCATAATGTGGGGAAAATATGAAGTCTTTCAATTGCAATTATCAAAAAGATGCTGTGGAATTTAATGTTTATTTCATTCTGAGTGCAGTATGGAGGATGTAACTGCACTTGGAATATACTCGAAATTACAGTACAATTTCGAACTGTGTGATCAGCTTTGAGAACCCATGACATCGCTCATGTAATTCTGATTTGCAGAATGAAGAAAGTACATTTTGAGGAAATTCAGGATGTAAAATTGTAAGTATATTTTTGCCATTTTTATTACCAGCTAAAGAAGACAGTTTATATCTTATAACTCGCATGTTATTTGTAGGGACCCTGTCTGGCATCTATAGCTAGCCTAAATTGGAAACATTGCATCAAAAAAGTTAACGTGGAATGTGCCAAAGCTGCTGATATGTGGCAGTCCATGAAACATCTGCTTTAGTTCATTCAGAAACATTTAATCAACCAAAACGTAGAGTGTCTACTACACAAGTGTACATGATTTGTTTACAAAGTAGTTCCTAATACACTGTTGGGCACATATTTATTATATGCTCATTTTTTTCTCCATTAACTTTACATTGTCAGAATCATGCAATATTTTACGATATTGCACACCTTCATATTGCACTCATGTGCAAGACACGTGTGCCCAACAGTGTATTAGGAACTACTTTGTAAACAAATCATGTACACTCTTGTAGCAGCCGCTTTATGTTGCAAATGTAAACAACATCTCCTTAGAGGACTCACAGTATTAATTCAGTTCCCATACTAAACCTATGCAAACATGCTGATATTAAAAATTCAATAACTTTCAATTTTTTGAGTGCTCACGATCAAGCCTATATTTGTCAGTATAGAAGCATCCTGAATGACAGATTCTATGCAGAGAAAACCATATGAGCCCTGGTATTTTCTGGATCTATGTGTATTTGAAACATGTGCTTTCAATTCTGCACCAAACAGCCATGTGCTAATTTCAGTAACAAGTGTTCCAAACATAAGACTGTTAAAGGACTGAAATTCCATCAATGAAACAATGCATCTATTTTTTTCAGTTGCAACTAGGATAAGCTCTCAAAAGATTTCTTTTACAAAAATATATTGTTCATTATCCAATCCTGGCCAGCCAAACCCATGTATAATCTAATTTATCTTCACCTATTTCCAGACCGATTCCCATTTTTCCATACTATTAGTACTGTGAGTCCTACACCTGCCACTCTCTCAGAAGCTCATAATTCTGAAGAGCACCCCAATAATCATTTACAATGGACTGGTAACTTCCTTTCTCATAATCATTTACAACAGACTGGTGCTACTCCCTTTCTCATAAGGCATCCGGTAACAATTATTACTTCCAGTTCAGTACCCATGAATGTAGTTCTAGTCTATTTTTAGAACATTTTTTCCTCTCTCATTTTGAGGTGATAGAAGAGTTTTATTGGTGCATTTTTGGTAGGGATTTAAAGGTAATTGTTTATTCTTGAGAATATGAGCTTATGGTGTGGTTATCTGTGTGGATTTCGGCAACAGTGCACAGTGAGTAATAAGGTCTTGGTGATGATCCGGAAGTGAAATCTGTGTTCCATTGCATGGTGCTTTGTTTTCAATCCAGCCTCTCAAAAAAATGCAGGTCAACCTTTGACAAGAACTTTTCCTGTGAAGTCATCTTTGAAGGTATTTTTGATTAACATATGATTTGTATTGATTGTCACACAGTGGAAAGTTCAGTACTGACAAACAAATGTAGAGAATATATAGTAAAATTAATTGTGTTCTATGGCCATAATCATTTATAAACAGACTGACACTACTCCCTATCTCATAATCATTTACAACAGACTGGCACTACTCCCTTTCTCATAATCATTTAATTCAGCTATTTATCTTTTAATTAGCATTATGTCTTTCTGGGTCAAATTCCAAGATATAAACTGAGGCCAGACATGAACTTTTTTTCTTCTGATGATGAATGTTTTGCACAACCATTTTGCAGAAGTTACATTGTTTGTTTTAGATGTGACTTGCTCTATCTTGAATCTGTCCCTCATCCCATTTGCTTATGTAATCCCATTTTAAGATCCCAAACAAATGGCTTCTTAAATCTATATGTCATATTGCAGTATATCTTTGAGATACATGAGATCAAACTATAATCTCCTATAGTACAAAGGCACATTCACACCCAAATCACTCAGAAAATTTCAATATTTTTTTCTGGACTGTTTCATCAGAGCATGTCAATTGCATTGTCTGTGAGTACCCTCAGGGTTATAGGAGATGATGTAGTGTCACATGATTGGTCAGTGCATGAGTCCAAGTGAATGTGTTATACTGGTAGGTCATGAGCCCTTGTTATTGTGATTTTGTTCCTCCATTTGGAAATAACAGTTTCTTTGGATTATACATGTTTTGTCTGTTTTGGGGGTACCAATTTCATGGTTGGATGACTTAAGATCATCTGCTGTGACCTGTGATAATTTTACCATTTTCTGCAGGTTAGGTTTTATACTTAGAACAATGGTGGACTGTATCACACAGACAAACCCCAAATGACACTGTTCATACTCTGCCAAAAAGGCAAACTGCAAAGCCCAAATCTGGAAGGCAAACATCAGTAGTGAATAACTCTATATCATTGTCAAATACCACCAATAAGGTTGTCAACTTGTTGAAAGTGCTTCCACCTAAAAATGTGAATTCAACTGGACTGCCATTTTCTTTGGTTAGCTCATATGCAAATGAGTATATAAGGTCAGTACCCTATATGCTAGGTCATGAGTGGTTCTTGAGATGCTTCAACAGTGACAAGGCAGACTCACATGATGGGTGATAATGACCCAGCTTGGAATCAGAGAACTGAGCTAAATGATACCCAACTCTCTGGGCCTGATTGATGTCTTTGGTTCTTTGGCCCAAGCCATCCTTACATAGCAAATCTTAAACTTTGTTTGAGAACTGCACAGATCTCAGTATTATGTGTTAAAATCTGGTTGAATGAAGAAATGATATCTGAGACAAATCATTTTGAATGATGAAAAGCAGAAATAATGCATCTGCCCTCCAGTCTAAGTATTTTGTACAAGTCATGTCATCCTAAAGGACCTGTCAACAAAGAGTTCAGTAGAAACAACTGGCACCATTGCAGATATGACACGATTTTAAATGTTCTGAAATTTTATATTTGTAGCCTTTGTGGATTTTCTAAATTTGTCCCAAATTTCTGGGTTACATTCTGGCACAATTATCCATCTGCTCCACTTCCAGAGGTCAAGGGGTCAATTTGATGACCAATCTATCATCAGCATGCTCTGGCTTTGAGGATCAACAATTTTCCTTACATATGCTACATAAAGCCAATATAATTTGACATAGATTTTTTTTCTGAAACTTATTTTTAGATTGTCTGTCATCAAATCCTTGTTCTATATAAATAGATTAAGCTAAACAATATCTATAAATGGAAAGCACAGAACTTTACTGAAGTAACTTATTTATTACATGAGGAAACTGATTTTGACTTCAAAGGATCACTTTAGTAGAATCTTGAAATGATTAGGCAGAAATTGATGAAATTCAAACTTGAACTCATTAGAGATATGGTTGATCTCAACTTCCAAGTTTGATCAGAAATATGACTTCCATGGTGGTAACAAGCTCAGCCAATCATATGCAAAATCATGTCATTAATATGCATGGATGTTGCACATCTTCAAACTTGATGACATAAAATTTATATTCCAGGTTTGATCAAAATCTGATAAGATATAAGGCTAAACTAGCTTGACAGTGACTAGAGGCAATTAAGAAATATCTCCCTGTCCGTGATTCTGTCAAGCAACAACTACAAGAGCGTCAGGAATCTCAGATGGAATTTACAGAGGGTACAGAACGGTTATTTAAACCAATTGTCAAACCAACAAAAAAATTGTTAAAGAAACTGAGGCAACACATAAAGCTCTTGAGGCATTGCCTGTTGATATTGCTGGGCATCTTCAACCTCCTCAACCACCACCTGAAGATCAGCCACGACCTCTGCCAAGACCCAGAATTAACATTATAGATAAATTCACACCTGAAGGTATTGCCGCTATCAGAGATCAAAACCAGTTACTTGATATTGCCGTGTTTGGATATTATAATAGAGATAATTATGTAAAACCCGAACATATAAAAAATATGAGACCTGCCAATTGGATTATGGATGTATATCGCGTCGCCGTTGATATTCCGCAAATCAGATCTGTGGAAGATATTAATAATTTTGAAATTTTTAACGATGCAGTAAGTGAATATATTGAACAAGTAAGACAAGAAAAAAACAAAAAGAAGAAGGAATGAAGTCTAAACTTAAAGAGATTGAACAAGCAAGGAGACAAAAAGAAAAGAAGATTTGGAATATGAAGAAATTAGACAAAGGATTGAATCACATTCACTAAGTAAGAAAGAAACAACTGGAAGTGGTCTGAGCAATTGGGTCACTCAAGGAAGTGGTCTTATTACTCAATGTCCCGATAACATCCTTGCCAACATTGAACGATTAGAAATCCTCATTGGCAGAAAATGAGCTGGTAATAATTCCCCAGAAATCATTAATGAAGCAGCTGCTATTTGTCAGAGATTATTTACAGGTGGTATCATGGATATTAATGTTTATCGAGCTCTCATTGATGAAATTGCCAATGATTACCACAGTGATTAAGGGTATACAATTAGATCAGTGACAAGAAAATAAGATGATCATACATAATGCTCACCGTGGACCGATCTTGGTCAGGGTGATAAATTCACGATTACCTACATTTAAAGCATACTACGGAGATGGACTTGGTGATGTTGTTCAGGGTCTATTTAGAAGGATAGCCCCAAATGCAATGCCATTTGCAAAGTAACTGGGGATGAAAGCTATTGATGTTGTTCATGATAAAGTTATCGGTACTGTTGGTGATGTTGCCGGTAAAGCATTCTCATCAATCAAGGATAGACTAGCACGATTAGTATGATAAAAACCTCAGCCAGTAAAATTACCCAGCACAGAAGTTATGCCTGTAAATGTTAGTAAGATAATAAATCAAGCTGCAAATCAAAAACTAGCAGAGTTGGCTATGTCTGCAAATTTTAGTAAGATAATAAATCAAGCTGCGAATCAAGAGCTAGCAGCAATGGCATTGCAATCGATGGCTGGTGTACCCCTATCAGGAAAAGAAAGAGAAAAAAATATAACCGCTAGTCTGATAGCAGGAAGTGGTCTTCGTGTTAGATGATAACAAATATAATAAAATGTTCAAACGTATATCTGATCCCGCATTCGACATGGATGTACCAGTTCTCAAAAATGAATTGGTACGTGATTATCAGTATTATTCTTATGACGCATGTGTACCTGACGAACGTGGAAGAATTGAATTACAAGTTCAGGATACAAGCAGATATTTCCTGCCTGCTGAGGCATTTATTGAGATCAAAGGTAGACTTTTGAAATTAGATAATACCGATTACAATGATGCCAAACAATCAAAGACTGGTGTACGACTTGATTTGTCTGAGGGTGCCATTAGCGACATTGCCAAGATGGGTGGTATATTTCCACTTTTCACAGCTATACCAGCGTTAATAGCTGCTGCAGCTCCAGTTGTTTCAAAAGCTGCTGCATTAGGTGCTGTTGGAACTGCCACTGGAATGGCATTAAAGAAAGCAACAGAAAAAGGAATAAAAACTTCAAAAAAAAATGGAAAGGTCTAAGACTGCCAGGAACTCCTTATTCATGGCACGGAAAAGGTCTAAGACTTCCTGGGGCATTTCGGTAGATGCAAAGCGTCTCCTTCCCATGTCCAATTTTGATTTACTTGATGCTGCTGAACGATTCAATATCAAAACTTCAGAGGTATTTTTATGCATGATCAATTACCAAAACAACCAATTTGTGTTGAGACTGGTATTATCAATCTTGATAGAAGTTCTGGTCCAGGTACTCATTGGGTTGCATACGCAATTGACCCATGTGGAATTGTTTACTTCAATTCATATGGGTTGGCACCACTGAAGAAATTTTTTAAGTATGTCAATGGACTTCAAAATATTCCAATCTGGTATTCAATATTATCAACACAGACAATAACTGATCCGCCAATATGCGGCCATGAAGTTATTGCTGTACTCAATACTATTTCAAAATCTTTTGATGAACCTTGTAAAGTTGTAAATGTGTACTCAAGTTCTGTTTTAAATGATCACTAATTGTATAATGGTTGATATTTATGGAAGATCCTCTATCAAAGACAAGAAAAAAGAAGATATCGATTTGTCGAAATTCGCTACAAAAGATGAACTCGCCGAACTTATTGATTTATGAGGCATTGACAGAGATGAAGTTGTTATTTTTCAGGATAAATACGGTGTTTTAAAAATGAGTAATATTAAATGGATCGACATAATTCATAGAGTTCTCAGTGCTACCATGGATAATATTCCAGTATTTACTGATGGCTGTAGAATCAGAAATTCAGAGGTATCAATCGCAACTATCAGAAATGAAATTACAAAAGTGTTGCTGATCATTTACGATCCACCAGTGATACAATGACAGGTAAACTCAACATGAATGGAAATAAATTGTTGTTTTATGAGAACCAACATCCAACGAAGATGCCGCAACAAAGAAATACATGGACAATAAAGATACTACAATTGATAACAAATTAAATACACTATCAGCCAAATATGACGTTCATGTAAATATGTTTTTAAATACTCATAGAAATTTTCAAAAACTTCATAAAATCACAGATGATCTCTTTGGAAGTCCAGTGGTTGTTGATGTAAAACTCTCTGAAATTAACACAAAACTAGGAGATGTTATCAGTGAAATTCCGAATATCGTTCAAAAAACTAATCTGATTAAAATTCCTCACAAGCAGATTAACAACATCGTATACACAATATCATCAGGATCATCAACATGGTCACAGCAAAATAACACTATCAAACATACTGCGGAAGTCACTGGTGTGTATAGGCTGTCCATGTTCAGCTCTGCAGCATTTAGGATATTTACCACATTTCCATGGTGTCATTCAACCGATAATTTTTCTGGAACCGTGTCTATTGTGTTAAATAAAGGTGCCAAAGAAATGTTTATACTGGAACCATCAGATAAAAAATTAACCGCAGCATCTTACTGGTGGTATCTGGAATTTGTCGCTGAAACACCTCAATTGATCATTTAGTATTGAGTATATGATTTCACCAATGTCAGATCTTAGCATCGTAAACAAATACAGATACGAGCAAGTTTGTTTATTACAGACACAACTGAAAAAACATCATTGATGAGTACAAAGTAAAAATAAGAAAATACCATAGACGTATTATTGTTACTGATATAATTGTTTATTCTGCATCTGCCATAGTCGCTGGAACAGCAACTATAATCAGATTGTTGTCAGTGTCTTTTATAATAGCACCAGTAATAGGAATTGGTGTTGCAGTTATAACTGGCATTGCTGGTATTCTTAATATAATTGCAAAAAAGATATCTACGTGTGCGGCTGATAAATTACATGAATATCAAATATTGCTATCAGCGGCAACACACGCGTATGTTAAATTGTCATTGCTGATATCATCAGGTCTCAGCGACGGAGCAATATCAGATCAAGAATTTGCAGAAATTATTAAGGTTTACCAAGACGCTGGAGGTGTGGTAACTGGAAATCAAAACCCAACACCGACAAAGTCACCTTAATTTAAATCCTGATTTAAAATAACGAAGTAAATAATAATAATGACTACACCACAAGAACTCCTCCAACAAATCATCGCTAATACAACACCACCAACAACCATGATGATATCAACAAGCTCAACTAATCCTGAATTCGACATTATCTTTCCAATGGCAATTTCAGCCAGCAAAATAGCATTAGCACAATTGCAGGTATATCACAGTTGGCCAAATATAAGATTAAAATCATTTGATGGGTTATCCGCAAATAACTCATTAGTGTTTTCTTATAAAAATAACCCTGATGGAACTCCATATTGGCAAGTTGTAGGTATTCCTACTGGTAGTTATCAAATCAAGCAGATCAATGATGAATTCCAACACAGAATTAAATCTATAACAGGGCGAGAATCTAAAATCGCTATTACGGTACATGAACCAACATTATCAGCCGCCATTGAAATATCAACGCCAGAATATGCCGTAGATATACATCAGTCATCGATCTGAACTGTATTAGGATTGCCAGAAGTTCCACTGGTTTATGAGGGACCTCCAGAACCTAGAAAAACTGATTTGACCACAAACAAAAGAATATTTTTTAATTATCCAGAATATCGAAGAGGATATCCATGGTCTTGAAAATAGAGATAACACCAATTTTCATCACAACTACTGGTGAAAACTTTCTGAATTACCTATCCCAATTTTTATTCTTAAAAATGATAAAAATCAGGTCTTCAATGATAATATTTATGTTTTTTATTCCGATAACATCAAAGGTGAACATAAATGAAAAAGCGATAATCTGCGAAATCTGTTTTTGAGTATAACAATATTACAGCGATGATGCAAAACAAGAGATCATTGAAACTATACAACATTTAAACCAAGTTGCATCAGATCTTGAATATTTAAACAAAATCATTATTGAAACAGTGATTACCCAAAGTGTTAATCCTCCATATGATTACCTAATAAGATGAATAAATATTAAACAAGTATTTCTCAATTATTTTAAAATAACCAAAAAACAATTACCAACATTTGTAATACCAGAATTTAATGCTGACATGTTGAAAAAAAACATCAATGAAAATTTTCCAAAAATTATCGATTCATGGAGAAAAATAAACCCACCGGTGAATATTCTCTGACATGACAATGATCCATACGGCAGTGGTCAGCATGTATCACCGGGTGTTGTAAACATCACATCAGTGATTGCAGTTAATTTGGTGTGTGATGCCATCGATGGAAGTTATCAAGTAGATACCGAAAAATCCAAGCAATCACAACAGGGATATATTTTATATTCATTTACCCCTGAAGTACCTCCTGGGTTTTTATTTGTGTCAGTGCCCGTTAATCCGGTTTATCTGCATTGTCATAAGCCGCTGTTGTCATGAATACATTTTAAACTTACTGACCAGGCCAGACACTTGCTTGATTTGCAGAATGAAGTTCTGGCAATAAGTTTGTATGTGCGCTCACAGAGTGTCATCGTAGATCTTCATCGTGACTGATCTCTTCTCAAATTAAATTACATGAATAAATATAATCGATGATACAGTCATTGGGAATAATTGCTGAGATAGAAAAACTAACCCATGCACAACAATTGATGGTGTATTATTATTGTCTAAACAAAGTTCGTAGAAAGATTATTGATGATGTAATTGATATAGTAAAAAATTCTGAATTAATGGAGAAAGAAAACAAAAAAATAAATCTGAACCTGAATCTGATTCTTATCAGAATAAAAAATAAATATAATCTGAATCTGAATCTGATTTTTATCAGAATAGATCATGAATCTGAATTTGATTCTTATCGGAATCAAAATAAATATTATAATGAAATTTTATGTTTTTTTACTGAACAATAAAAAATAAATCTGATTCTTATCAGAATAAAAATAAAAATAAATACATGTACTATAATCTGATTCTGAATCCTTATTGACTTTCATCATTGACTTCATTGGTGACTTCGTCAGTGACTCTACAATGGATCACTTCACATGGTGACTTTGTCATTGACATAAGTTTTTTTTAACTTTCGCACACGTGAACTCACAATTTTTTTTGTTTTGTATTCATGTGATAACTCTGATCTAACTTTCTCAATCATGCTTGTGAGTGAAACAAAGTTTTGAATATCCTCATAATCGACATCAAGTAGAGATTGTCTCACGGCCTATTGAAGTAACTTTATGAATCTATATTTGGCTGCTAGTATATATCTTCCATCATATTTCTGTTCCTGTAACATTTCAATATCATTTATAATTTTTTCAGGGTCCAATTGTTCAGATAATTATATATCCGAGTCAATGAATTTTTTAATCTCAGAAATAATTACATGAATATGTTCGTAATTCATTATATGATAAATATTAATTTAAAATAAAAATATTTTCTAAATCTGAATCTGTGTAGGCAGCGGAGAAACAGTAAAAAAACAAAAAAAAAACAATCGGCAGCAGTAGCAGGCAGGTAACTGCTTAATTACTGACAGAAGTTATCTCTGTCATCTGATACATCAGGGAAATAGTGAAATATTTTTTGTTTATATTTTTTGGAATACTTCGATTTGGTTATTTTATCTGCAACACAATATACCGACACTGGGTGAATATCAAAATATTTAGCAGTTGCATTCATTGATGGAAATATCATTTCTTTGCCAGCCTCTGTATTTACAGATTTAACAACCCTAGGAAATTTACAATATTTCCCAGTATTTCCAAATTGTAAATTCTGATTTTGTGTAATAGCTTGTAAATTATCAAAAGAATTATCATGTTTCCTGCCACTGATGTGATCAATTATAAGTCCGTTTTCGATTACTCCATGAAAACATTCATCCATGAATCTATAAGATAAATACATTTTATTCCCACCACGGAATCTGAGATAACCAGAATTAGTAACATTACTGACTGTTTTTTTCAGTCTGCGTGCCTGATTACACCATCACGAGATGCCTCATAATTTTTAATTGTAGGATGCTTCACAAATTCATTTTGCTCCATTTATGCAATAATGAATTTGTCTAAATTATTTTTCTGTTGGGTGTGAAAATCTGGTGAGATAATCTTCTATGGTTTTTATAGGAGATTCGACTCCATCAGCATTATTTTCTTTTTATCATAATATCATTTCAGCTCTTTTTTTTTTTACCACCACATTGCATGCACAACTGAGTTTCTCCTCTGACTCCAACACCACATCATAAACACAGTTTTGGTCCTAGACTCCCATGCCGAACGCTTTGCATGTGACATCCACAGAATTCATCTACACAATTCTTGTTACAAGGAAATGAATAACCAATCCTGAGCCACTTGCATTTATTTTTTGCTTCAATCATTATATATATATAAACAAAATTTAATTTAAATATATATTTTGGCTTCATTATAATATGGAGGAATTTATGAGATTATCTGCAATTAAACCTTCTAAAGGTAGATTCGATCTAGATAGAATAACCCCTCAATTACCAAGGCAAGTTCTGGTTGATTTAATGAATAAGATTCTAATCAATCGTATCAGTGAAGCCAAGAGAGAATTTCATAATGATGGTGCAGCTCATGTATGGTCAACATTCAGAATTGTACATGACACCAATGGTGTTGTCAATGCTACAACCAATGATAAACGAGCAGCGACAATTATTGATTATCTCAACGCTGCACAAAAATATATTTTTTGAATAAAATTTATTGTGGCAACAGATGACAACACATGGATTATCCGTGACAAACATAATCCTGCTAGTGTGTCTTGTCAGGGTCATAGTGGAAGTATTGTAATGATAAATAAAAATTCAAAACCAGGAATACTGACTGCAATTGATAGACCTTATTATGAACGAGCATGTCCTGTAATGGCAGTTGTTTATGCGATATATGTATTTAATGATAAACCTGACGTTGGGAAACTTCTACGGATGAAAGTTTCCAGAGATGAAATTCGACTAGACTGTGTGTAGCTGAATGAGTCCTAGAACATTTCACAAATGCGCAACGAGGAAATAGTTTAACAGATCATAGACGCAAAATGATAAGGAGTGGGCAGGAACAGTTAAAGATACTAGAGCGTCTATCAGCGACATTGCTGAAGTGGAAAAAAAATTAAAATTTCCAATAAGAGTGAATACGTTAACGGGGGAAGTTTTATACGAGACGAAATATAAATCAAGAGGAGCTCTGATAATGATCATTGATCATAATGCACATGCATGGACATCAGATATAACAATATTTCCACAAGATAGAACTGTTAAATTTTATAGTGGTGATATGTTTGATTTTATCAGAAATATCAGTAAGTTTGACCCCGTATCCATGTGGTTGTTTCAGAGTTCAGAATCTGTGAATGGTGACAAAAATCACTATGACCAGTTTGTATGATCTAATGGAGATATTTACAGTACAGAATATCTGCATGATTAAATGAAAAATCTTGCATTGAAATACTCAAACAATGAATATGTCATCGGTGATGAAGTCACTGTTGAACGATAACTCAGTATTTGTTTTACAGTTCCGTGAGTCGCTGCACACGCTGCTCAAAAGAAAAATTCATGGAAACCAACACGATTGGAATTTCTTGAAGACATACAGTGTAGTTGTATCGAATACGGTCATGGAGGTTTATGGAACACAAAATACAATCACAAAAATGTCGTGTCAGCTGACATGGTTGTATGTTATCCAGGAAGTTTTCTTGGGTTCGGAGAATGTTCTGAGTATTTCAATGATTTGGTCATCTAACACATGAAATGGTTAGAGTTGTGATAAATGGGTCTCTACCTGATTTTGATTTAACAGGATTTGCTAAAATTATGTCATTTGAGTTAGCACTGAATCTACATCCGATCATTTATGTTTGGTTTGGAAGACATTTTTCTGAAAAATGTTGGGCTCCAATAGTTTTACTGAGATTTATGCTTGATTCGGGTATTTTGATTTCATTGACGATCACCGAAGCAATTATATCATATAATTCTCAAAAACAAGTTTGGTTACCACCACAGAATAAATATTCTGATGATGAAAATCCTGATATAACTGATTAAGAAAATAAACTTGCAAAGGATCTCAGTAGAAAAATAATTGGTAAATTTACCCAAGGAGGATCATATGATCACAAACGACATTGTTGTAGACTAGTCATCGATGATGACTAATATTATTATTTGGGATGAGATCTCAATTGGTTGTTAATGAGAAATACTGTGATTATCATGTGTGGTGATCATGGTCAACCTCCACCTTTTACTGGATCATCTCCATGTGAATGGCTGAAAAAGTTTGTAGATTATTATGAGGAGATAACTGATGATCATAGAGCTATTGATGAACCACTGAAAAAATTTAAAAGATTAATCAGACTGCAGACAGATAGAATTCAGTATGAGATAATGCGTGAAATAATTCCAGAAACACCGATGGAAGATTTTTGGAATTTATGGAAGCCTACTGATTTGATAGTTGCCAGTAGAAAAATTGTCAGAGGTACACTTCAAGAAAAGTTATTTCAGTTACACAAGGAAAGATTTTCAGATTTACCTGTTCCTCTTTGTTATCGCTTAGCAGATACTTGAAAACAAAATGTCAAAGTTGATATTCCAGGAACCAATGAAAAACAAAACCTCGTTCTTAATGATATTGTTGTTGTTGATGTTAGCTTGGTTGGGAAGGCATTAATGATGGATAAATCTCCATGGACGTTAGGGTATGCCATGACAATTCACTTGTCACAGGGATTAACTATTTCTGGTACTAAGATTTGGATCATTGATGACAGGATCGATTGGTCAAATTTAGTTTATTTGGTGGTTTCGAGAGTCAGAGAAATGAATCAGCTAAAACGAGTTGTTATGGATCATGAAATGAATGAGGAAATAACTGATAGAAACATCAGAGATGTTGTCAAGAAAAAATTAATTGGTTATCAACAATCTGACAAAAATATAAATGTGATTTTGATCTTGATGTTGATTTTATCATGACACAAAAACAACAACAGAATAATCATTGTGCAAGCTGTAATACAATAATGTCATGGCAATATTCAAGTAATGAGCCAAAACAATTCACCGTGGATAGAATTAATAGTAACCTTGGTCACACACATGAAAATGTGATATTGACCTGTCTTGAGTGTAATAGACATAGGGGTTCTAGTGTTCTGCTTTTACAGAAATGAAGGCGGTGGTAATTGTGTATCTTCAGGAATTACTTGTAACTGTTCACATACAAATCCACACTGAGGAGCAGTTGAATCTAGTCTGTTGATTGCAGGTCTACCCGTAGATGTAACCATGCTGGAAAATTTATGTGTGGTCACACTTCAAATAGGATCAGTTGCTCTTTTTTTACCACCTTCAAGTTCACCAGATTCATATAAATATCTTCCAGTTACATTATCTAGCACTGGTTGTTTTGAGGAAGAGTCACATCATTGTGTTGGTATATTTTTTTTGTGATTGCGCTGATTGGTTTCATGGAAGTTACATGAGTAATTTCATTGTTTAACACAGTTATCACACTTGGTAGTCTTGTAACCCATTCATGAGATCTTTTGTCTTTCTGAACTTTATTTAATGATATTTCCTGTGCATATTGATATCCAAATAATCACTCAGCAAGTGTTCGATTAAATTGTTCAACGATTGCCTGATCACAATGAACTGTGGTATGTCCTCATCTGATGAGTATTTGTATGTGCATGATTGATGTAAACATGTTTTAATAGTATCATGAGGTAAAAGCAAAATATCTGCTTGATGAACTTCATTGGGAGCATTAACATCAAAATGTGCGTACTGAATTTTTGTTTAGGTGGTGTAGATAAATTTGCCATATTGCTAACCAATTCGCAGCAACAGAACGTTTGGCATTTGCTGCATCAGCAAGTTTACTAATCGCTGCTCTACACCTCCAATATCCTCTTGGGCTATAATAAATCGATTCCATTATAATAATAGTTTCATATGATTAATTACCAGCACCTAACATTATTTTACCTTTCACCGCAGATCTTACTAGGAAGCTACAAAGTTTTTCTCTGAGAGATTTATTTTTTATGGAATTTAATGCACGAATCAATTTCACATCTGCAATATGTCATTGTTGTAAATCTTTATTTTTATATGCAACATCATGGCATGCTTGATCAATTGCATTTATTGGATACTCTCCTGGTCTTGGTAGGTTTCGTTCATCAAGTCGGATATCAAGTTGGGTTCCAGGAACACAATAATTATATCCAGGAAGTTGTTTTTCTCCTGGATATTTAACCCATGGAGTTCCTGGTAATTTTCCCAGTGAAGCAGTGATATCACCACCTGTCATTGTACGAGATGAAATAAATTTGTATTTGCTTGTATCACATTTCACACACTTGCCTGTAAATGCAAGTCTTTTTTTTTTTGTTGTTACTGTTGTTAATCCGCTGGTGGGGGTGTTTGTTCTGCATCGAACGCAATATAAATTCATATTATTTATTATATTTGTACAACATGGATGTCATTGACTTCTCAGTGACACGAAAACAAGAGCCAATCAAGCATCATGCAGCACTACCAAATTCTATAAGGATGATAATAATTGGTCCATCTGGAAGTGGTAAAACATAGTTGCTACTTAATCTAATAATGCGGTGGATGAAGTGGGACAAATTATACTTAGTGGCACCATCTGTAGATGATCAATGATGTTATGACATACTTAAGGATTTTAATGAAGAGTGAAGTCATTGGATGAAGATGACAACACCGATGGTGTTGTTGATTTTACCACCGATATTGATGAATCACCACCTGTAGATGATTTGGATGAACGTATTAATAATCTCATGGTATACGATGATGTTATGCTAGACAAACAATCAAATCCAGCTTGGATATTTTCCCGAGGCAGACACAAAAATACTGATGTTATATATGTCACTCAGCGATATACACAAATTCCTAAAGTGATCAGAGATAACTGTAATGTTTTAGTTGTGTTTAATGGAGAAGATACACATACGTTAAAAAATATTCATTATACTTGGTGTTCAGGGGATATGGATATGATTACATTCAAAAACTTTTTTTCAAAAGCACAAGCTACCCCATACAGATTTATCACGATAAATTTACATGATCCTCGGTCGAGGTATCGTGTGGGCCTTGATAAAATCTATTCAACATAGATATCTAATGAAATCGGGTATAGAATACCATATGTTTTATAAATGATATCCATATATCTTTTATTATATAAATATATTTCATCTACCTCTGTTTTAAAATTATCATTTGCCTCTGGTTTAAAATCATCATTATCAACCTCTGTTTTAAAATTATCATCCAGCTCTGGTTTAAAGTCATTAGATATATTTTTTATTATATTGTTATAGTAATTTTTTTAATTTTGTTCGTGTAATATGATATCTCTCTTTGTATAATTTTCTTTTATCGGAATAATAGGCATTTCAGATTCGACAACATCATTTCTTAAATATCTAACTTTTATCTGCGGTTCTTTATTTTCTACTATTCTCATAAGACACTGAAATCCAATACCATATTTAGCCTGCACTTGCAAGGTTGACATTTTTTTATAATCATTTCTGATATCTTCTTCCTGTTATTTTGTTAGTTTGAGACCTTTTGGTATTTTTAGTTTAAAGTATATAGTGTATATATAGTTACTAAAAAATTTAAAAAATATACCTGACGTCTGTTTTTAGATTAAAGACTTTTTTTACATTAACTAATTTATCTTGTTTAAGACAATGAGCAGCAGGGAGTGTGGTTAATTCTCAAGATGAGTACCCAACGAGTAAATGATAAGCTACAAAAATTGCAAAAAAATTGGGAAATAAATTCCAAACGTCAGCAACAAAGATTTGCTAGCAAAATCAGGAAAATTATTGAAAAGTTAGAGGGATTGGTTGGCGTTTATTAGCGTAATTTTATATATTTCGTAGTTTTCTGCAGGAAGCTTTATTTTCACAATTCCAGGGTATCCCAATTAAAGTCTGTTCACCCTTCCTGCTGCTCCTAAGCAAACGGTGATGTAAGTTTATTTTCCAGGATGGAGCAAAATCCAGTTAGAATTAAGAGTGGTAACAATCTAGGCCAGTTAGATACAATGTTGCCTCATAAATATGCATAGGTCTTGCTCATATTCAAACTCATCCAACATTTGGATAATTGACATTAGAGGTAAGGGATTTTCGATCTCCCACTCCTTACATGCTTTGGTTATCATTATCTAGGAGATGATCATCCATGGTGGTTTTACCCAGATCGAGTAAACAATAAAATAAAATATGAAATTAATGGATGGAATAACAGAGATCTGAGAAGTGATATAGAATAGAATAACATGAGACCCAGTATGTAAAATATAACAATTTAATCAATTACATAAACAAAATGAAATCGATCATGACAATTGAATGATTCACTTTCTCTTAGAAACAGAGTTACAAATTTATGCAAAATTCAATTAGCCATAGCTGTTCTGTTATATTGAAAAACAAATTTTATCATATAATCAAGTGACTGATCAAATTCAAGTTGCTGGAATGTCAGCATCACCTGGTTGCTTCTGGCCTTTTCCAAATTACTGTTGGTGATCGGTCAGAGTTGCCATATTTCTTTTCATTCTCTCTTCCTTTCTCAAGCCTTTTTGTGTCATCAACCATCTTGGTTGTAGACTGTGCTCTTTTCCACTGTGTGGTAAAAGTATGGAACTATTTTTTCCTTCACATAAATATAATACCCAACCTAAATATGTGTCAGGTTTTTCTTCTCCTGGGATCAAACAATATTCCCACTCTTTTACATCAGATATCATAATTCAACAGAACTAAGCTATAGTCAGTTTGTGACCTAATACACACTCACAATTTTCTTCCTATAAATTAATGTTTTTTCTAGCTCCTCCTTGCATTCCTACTGGAACCATGACATAATTAGACCTCATAGATAAACCATTACACCCCCCACCCACCCCGCCATGGGCTGTAAATTATTAGCTGACTATATCAATGGGCACATGTTCCTAATGCTAACACCATTGATTCTTGATTGAAAAGAATTCACAACTTAATTGCACAACAAATTAATGGACTTCACTCCTTGTCCTGACTACATTCCTTGCTAATTGGTGATTTATTGACATACATTTCCAGACACAGAAAATCCAATCTCAGCATACATGATACAAATCATTTAAGACAGATAATGGCCTAGTGGCTAGAGCATCTGACTTGGATGCAGGAGGTCGTGGGTTCGATCCCCAGCCGAGTCATACCAAAGACTTACAAAAATGGTACTGACAGCTGCCTCGCTTGGCGTTCAGCATTAAGAGGTTAGTGTTAGGACTGGTCAGCCTGGTGTCAGGATAATGTGACTGGGTGGAACATCATGCTACATGTCTGCAGCATGATGCAGTGCTAGATAATAAGCTGTAGCTGCCACACTACGAACATCATAGCGATATGACTATGAAAAATTGTTAAAGCTAGATTCAAAATCCAAATCACACACACACACACACACACACACACACACACACACACACACACACACACACACACACACACACACACACACACACACACACACACACACACACACACACACACAAGGAGATAATTTACTTCTCACAATTCATATCAGAAGAAATTCATGAAATTCCTGATATATGATGATACAAAATATTATATGATATTCTTGCATTACATGAACCATATAACATTCCAGACCACACATACATGAATATTTTCTGAACTCAAGGAAAAATTGAATTATGGATTTAAAATGAATGAATTCAACAAATAATTACAGACTTACATCAATGAACATATTGTATGCATTTAATAAATACCTCTGTGCCTTCCTGAGTCCTCACTAACTTATAATCAGAGAATTCCCTCTGTCTCATCTCTGGTTCCAGGTCTCTCAAATTTCCACACCCCTTGTTCCCAGACCCCCCGTCCATTGGACGATTCATTTAGCGAGAGAAATTACTTATTAATTTTCCATGGAGTTAAAAATTCTGGCTTCCTTCAGAACTTAAACTGACTAATTTCACTAGGGGAATTTCTAAACATCTGGAATTCGATCTGGGAACACACCCACCCTCATTTAGCTTAGCCAATCAGGATTACTTTCTCTAACCACTAAAAGATTTTAACACTCTCCTTGAAGTTAGAATAATTCTCTATAGTCTGCCTTTATTAATAACTCTTCTGGAAAATAACATTTTACAACACCTGTTTCAAGTGGCCCAAGATTTCCCCAACTTTTTGCTCTGGTTTGTTTCAACTCTATCATTTTCTGCTATTTGACCTTACATTAACATTGGCATCTTTAATCTGTCAGACCTTTATCAAATGGACACCAATTAAAATTCAATTGCTCCAAACAAAGAATATCCCCTCCCTCATAATCAACAATTTTTTGTGAGCCTAGCCCATACATCAAACTTAAATTTTACATTATTACAATGATAAAGACCTTTTAAGAAGTTATATCAAAATCTTATCAGAAATATTGTTGCTAGCTTTTATTAAAGCTATGCCAATCATATGCAAGATCACAGAATGCATGAATCTTACTTACAATTATACTCAGCCAAGATCCTGGTATTAGATTCATCAAAATCCCATCAATATAGTCTCTAAAATCAAGATCCTGGTATTAGATTCATCCAAATCCTATCAATATAGTCTCTAAAATCAAGATCCTGGTATTAGATTCATCCAAAATCCTATCAATATAGTCTCTAAAATCAGAGCATTGCAAAAAAAATCAACCATCCAGATGCAAGATCTCCTCATAAATATGCAGAAGTCTTGCTCATAACAAACCTCATCCAAGATCTTGATGATAAGAGGTATAGCCTATTTACCAAGTTTGTTTAAAATCAGAGCAGGAATACCATACCTTGAGTGGTAACATGCGAAGCCAATTACAAGATCATCTTACCAATATGCACAAACCTCTTCATCTTACTAATATGCACAGACCTCTTCATCTTACTAATATGCACAGACCTCGTCATCTTACTAATATGCACAGACCTCGTCATCTTACTAATATGCACAGACCTTGTCATCTTACTAATATGCACAGACCTCGTCATCTTACTAATATGCACAGACCTCGTCATCTTACTAATATGCACAGACCTCATCATCTTACTAATATGCACAGACCTCGTCATCTTACTAATATGCACAGACCTTGTCATCTTACTAATATGCACAGACCTCGTCATCTTACTAATATGCACAGACCTCGTCATCTTACTAATATGCACAGACCTCGTCATCTTATTAATATGCACAGACCTTGTCATCTTACTAATATGCACAGACCTCATCATCTTACTAATATGCACAGACCTTGTCATCTTACTAATATGCACAGACCTTATCATTTTACCAAGATGCACAGACCTTGTCATCTTATCAATATGCACAGACCTTGTTCATAACAAAACTCACTAGATATCTTGATGATAAAAGCCTATTTACCAACTTTGATAAAAGTCTCATCAGAAATTGTGTCACTAAAGTGTTGATAATCTCAGCCAATCAGATGCAAGATCACCTCATTAATATGTGTGGATCTCATAACTGCAACCACTGGATTCCTTGATCATTGAAACATATTTACCAAATCCAATCAAAGTTGGATAAAAAGCATCAATCCTCAAGTTGTTTAGGATGATCAGCAATATCAAACTTGTGCTAACAGACAGACAAATAATGGATCAAGGAAAATAAACCATCCTGTAAGCTATTCTGGCCTATGACCACTAGAGCTAACTTTTCATTCCAAACATTAATCCAACAAATGTAATCATAATAAAATTCCATTTTAAATAATCTAGAATAAAATATATTTCAAACAGAATCATTACAGACAATATTTTGGTTAAAATCATCTTCAGGTCTGGTGATTTTTAATTTCATTGGTATGACAGTAAACACCCTGAAAAGAAATGATTAAAATGAATGATGCAAGAATGCCATTAAATATTTTAAAATCCCTTGAGGCCTATGATAAAAGCAAAGCAAGTCATATCAGGTCAATTTATTGCCTCTGGATTAGTCCCAGATTAAAACAGAAATAAATAACAATCTCTTTTTGTCAGTGATGTGGCCAATAACATTATATTCTGAATTTCAGTAAATGTTAAAGATTCACATAATTTTTTTGACCATCTCCATACTATCCATTTTAAAAATGCCTTTCAGCAACAACTATATTTCAATAAATCTAATCTTGTTGGTTGATGATGCATTGGCAAAGCTAGTACAGCTGTAATAAGGGTAATAAACTCTGTCAATGAAAAATCATTCTTCTGACATTTCATGACAAGGCGTTATTCATCAATATGGGTCTTGTTATGCTGAATAATTGTTAAAAAAAATTGTTGAAGAGATCCCAAATTACTGCTGCATGCATAACTTAAGATCAACATTTTCAGAAATAACATGAAAAGAATCTGCCAAATAATAATAAATCACAAATCTATAGCATCATCAAAATGCACATCATTGACAATATAGGAATAACAATCCATAGCATCACATCAGTGACCATTGGAATCACAATCCACAACATCACAAAAATGCACATCAGTGACAATATAGAAATCAAAACCTATAGTTTTGTTGAGGGATTTTGTGGGTGTTAACACCATTTTTTAGTGCATGATAGGCTATACATGACAGCCAGCAGAGGAAGAACCTGGGAAACCCTGGTAAGAACCACTGACCCAGCTACTGACCAGCTTTATCACAAGACTTGAACTCATGACCACAAGAATGAGATGGCAGTGATTCGTAAAGGCAAGCACTTTTGACCACTCGGCCACCTGAGTTCTGCAAAACCTATAGCATCACAATATAGAAATCAAAATCTAACAAGAGCTGTCAAAGTCAGCACGGCTATCCTGCACACTAAAGCCAAACAATAACATTTGATGAAGATCAAATTGCTCAGACTTCAAATGAAACTGTAGCTTGTTAGGCAATGACCTCACAAATATTGTTCATAATAAAGATAGACTACAAAGCCCTGCTAACAGCAGAGTTTGCCTTTAATGGCACAGTTAACTTGACATTTTATATTGGATTTATGCAAATAGCAAATACAAGCGAATAGGTTACTATATACATGTACCATGCACTATCTAATTGGGCACTTCAACCTCCAGAGTTAGAGAACCACTGTACCCAGTAAGTGCAATAACTACTATTCCTACCATCAATATCTGATAACTCAGTCTGTCATTTTTTGTGAAAAAATATTACAAAATTACCAGGTCTGATTTTAAATGTTATCTGCATCCATATGATGCTCTTTGCTTATTATTAACAATCTGATCCACCTGACACATGTTGTATGTATAGCATAGGGAACGATTTCATGCATAGCATAAGGAATGGTTACATATAGGGTAGAGTTACATGTATAGCTAGGGAAGGGTGATATTACAAGTTTCTCATGACTGATGGATGGATGGGTAGATGGACAGGACCAAATCAAGATGATCCTCTGCAACTGACGTTGGCATTAAAAATGGAAAGGCAGTTGTTTTTCAGTAAACTTATGCACTGTACAGAGTGGTTAATGCTACTGTTCTGACAGAATTGCAGGGCTTACCTAATTCTACAGTTCATCATCATCATCATCATCAATCCCTTAACCTAAGAGGTTGTTGGGGCACCACAGTTGACTTTACAACCAATTCTCTCCATCTTTCCCTGTTCTTTACTGCCCTTTGGGAATCTCCAAATCCCATGCCTGTCCACTCCTTAATGTTGTCTTCCCACCTCTTTTTCTGTCTGCCTCTTCTTCTGCACCCTTGCACTTGTCTGTTGTCTGGGCAATCCTGCAAAGTAGTTCTGGTTTGGAGCCCTCATCAGTGATAATTGATCCCAAGCACTTGAAGCTTATGACTCTTTCCAGCTTCTGTCCACTGCCCTTTCTTTCTGCACTGATGCCATTGGTGTTGTTTGTAATCAGTTTGGTTTTTTCAGTGCTAATCTCCATACTGTACGCTGTGGAGGTTGTGTCGAGGCGCTCAACCAAGTCAGCCAGTTCTTTTCATCTCCTGCTAAACCATCAATATCATCTGCAAAGTGAAGGTTGGTGATTGTTCTTCCTCCGATGCTGACAGTGCCCTTGTGGTCAAGCAAGGCATCCTCCATGATCCTTTACAGGAAAATGTTGAAGAGTGTAGGTGACAGTATACATCCCTGTTTGACTCCAACTGTTGTTCAAAACCAATCTCCTCTGCTGCCATTGATGAGGACAGCACTGGTGGCTTTGTCATAGAGGTGCTCAACAACCTGCACCAGGTTTGAGTTGATGTTGTACTTCTTTATAGTTGCCCATAAGACTGCATGCCACACCATATCAAATGACTGCATGCCATACCCTATCAAAGACCTTTTTGAAATCTATAAAGACATGGTATAGATTCTGCTGGTGCTGAAGGTATTTCTCGCAAAGGAGTCTGAGATTGAAGATTTGTTCAGTGGTGCTCCATCCTGCTCAAAAGCCTGCCTGTTCTTCAGCAATAATTTTCTCTGCTTGAGGCTTTAGTCTGTTGAGAATTATCTTCAGCATGACTTTGCTTGGGTGACTGATCAAACTGATGGTTCTGAAGTTTTGTCATAGCTGTAGGTTTCCTTTCTTAGAGAGCACAATGACCAAGGAATGAGTCCATGTGGTGGGCCATTCTCCTGTCAGCCATATCTTGTTGCAGATTGTTGTTAGGACTGTGACTATCTCTTCTCTGCTGAGCTCTGCTGGTATGTTGTCAATGTCGGCTGACTTTCCTTTCTTTAGTGACCTAACTGCAATTTCTACTTCTTTGTGAAGAATGGGGTTGTCATCAATTTTTTCTGCCTGAGGACAATTTAGTACTGCTGGATCTCCTTGGGTCTTATGATTGTACAATTCTGAGCAATATTCTGTCCATCACTTGAGGATCTCTTGATCTACTGTGAGGCATTTTCCTGATTTGTCTTGGATGGTGGTAGTTTTCCCTTGTTTATGAGTTGTGAGATCTTTCACCAGTTGATATGCCATTTTGCTGTCATTTTTACTCAGACTGTCTTTCATTTTGCAGCATTGTCTTTCTATCCAGGATTCCTTTGCCTGTTTCATGCTTTTTCTGATCATATTGTTTATCTCTCTGTATTTTCTAGCTCCTTCATGATCTCTCTTTCCCTTTCTCAGTTCTCTTCTTTTGTTACATAGTTCAAGGGCAAATGTCGTGACCCAAGGTTTCTTTGTTCGATGATATTTGCCAATGATCTCACTAGCTGTGCTAGTCACAGCTGTGTTGAATGTGGTTGTTAAGGACTCTAGGTCGGTGTCTTGGCTGTCCAGGGTTATCATAGGTGCAAATTTGCCACATAACATTGCTTGGAATGCTTCTGAGACTTTTGGATCTTTCAATTTTTCAAGGTTAAATCTGATTCTTGGTTGGTTAGGCTTTTAGATCATTTTCAGGCAGAGGTGAAATGTTGTCATTAACAAAAATTCTACACTTAATACAAATTAATGATAACAGTAATCAGAAGAATTTGGGGTACGCTCCAACTGGCATTGAAGTGTCAGAAGTACTAGGTACATGTACAGTACTGATCTTTCAAGTGATAACATCAGTAGAACTGAAAATAAGGAAATACCAGCCTCAAGGTGCAGAATTAGCAAGCATACTACAAAACAATTATCAGTTCTGGTGTAAAACAGTTTGTGTCAACTTTAGGAAGTTGCTAAAACATATAAGAAACAACTGAATACTGTATGTGGTTAAAGTTTCTTATTTTCAAGGGGTTTGCTTCTTTCATACTGGAGAGCAATATTGCTAGTGTCTTTAGAGATTCCTTCTTTAAGTATTCTCCAAATCTCTCTTTTATTAAAATGCCTGGATTAATATCTGTTCAAACAGATAAACTGACTTTTTTAATTTGCTCTTATTCTTTTGAACTGACTGATTAGTGTTTAACAGAACATCAACACACTGAAAGTTTTTATAGGGGTATGTGGGGGTGGCTGATTTATATAATATCAAAGTAACTGGACCAAAGTTATATGGGGGTGGGTGGTTTATGTAATATTAAGGTAACTGGACTAAAGTTAAGTGGGGGTGGGTGGTTTATGTAATATGAAGATAACTGGACTAAAGTTATATGGGGGTGGGTGGTTTATGTAATATTAAGGTAACTGGACTAAAGTTATATGGGGGTAGGTGGTTTATGTAATATGAAGATAACTGGACTAAATTTATGTGGGGGTGGGTGATTTATGTAATATGAAGATAACTGGACTAAAGTTATATGGGGGTGGGTGGTTTATGTAATATGAATATAACTGGACTAAATTTATGTGGGGGTGGGTGGTTTATGTAATATGAAGATAACTGGACTAAATTTATGTGGGGGTGGGTGGTTTATGTAATATGAAGATAACTGGACTAGTTAGGTGGGGGTGGGTGGCTTATGTAATATGAAGATAACTGGACTAAGTTATATGGGGGGGGGTGGCTTATGTAATATGAAGATAACTGGACTAAGTTATATGGGGGTGGGTGGCTTATGTAATATGAAGATAACTGGACTAAGTTATGTGGGGGTGGGTGGTTTATGTAATATGAAGATAACTGGACTAAATTTATGTGGGGGTGGGTGGTTTATGTAATATTAAGGTAACTGGACTAAAGTTATGTGGGGGTGGGTGGTTTATGTAATATTAAGGTAACTGGACTAAAGTTATGTGGGGGTGGGTGGTTTATGTAATATGAAGATAACCGGACTAAAGTTATGTGGGGGTGGGTGGTTTATGCAATATTAAGGTAACTGGACTAAAGTTATCTGGGGGTGGGTGGTTTATGTAATATTAAGATAACTGGACTAAAGTTATGTGGGGGTGGGTGGTTTATGTAATTTGAAGATAACTGGACTAAATTTATGTGGGGGTGGGTGGTTTATATAATATGATGATAACTGGACTAAAGTTATGTGGGGGTGGATGGTTTATGCAATATGAAGATAACTGGACTAAAGTTATATGGGGGTGGATGGTTTATGTAATATGAAGATAACTGGATTAAAGTTATATGGGGGTGGGTGGTTTATGTAATATGAAGATAACTGGACTAAAGTTATATGAGGGTGGGTGGTTTACGTAAAATGAAGATAACTGGACTAAAGTTATATGGGGGTGGGTGGTTTATGTAATATGAAGATAACTGGATTAAAGTTATATGGGGGTGGGTGGTTTATGTAATATGAAGATAACTGGACTAAGGTTATGTGAGGGTGGGTGGTTTATGTAATATGAAGATAACTGGATTAAAGTTATATGGGGGTGGGTGGTTTATGTAATATGAAGATAACTGGACTAAAGTTATACGGGGGGTGGTGGTTTATGTAATATGAAGATAACTGGACTAAAGTTATATGGGGGTGGGTGGTTTATGTAATATGAAGATAACTGGATTAAAGTTATATGGGGGTGGGTGGTTTATGTAATATGAAGATAACTGGACTAAAGTTATATGAGGGTGGGTGGTTTATGTAAAATGAAGATAACTGGACTAAGTTATGTGGGGGTGGGTGATTTATGTAATATGAAGATAACTGGACTAAAGTTATATGGGGCTGGGTGGTTTATGTAATATGAAGATAACTGGATGAAAGTTATATGGGGGTTGGTGGTTTGTGTGTGTGTGTGTGTGTGTGTGTGTGTGTGTGTGTGTGTGTGTGTGTGTGTGTGTGTGTGTGTGTGTGTGTGTGTGTGTGTGTGTGTGATTTGGATTTTTAACGTAGCTTTAACAATTTTTCAGTCATATCACTACGATGTCTGCAGTGTGGCAGATTATAGTGATGTCTAGCACTGGGGCATCATGCCACAGACATGTAGCATGATGTCCCACTCAGTCATATTACCCTGACACCAGGCTGACCAGTCCTAACACTAACCTCTTAGTGCTGAGCACCAAGCGAGGCAGCTGTCAGTACCATTTTTGTACGTCTTTGGTATGACTTGGCTTGGGCTCAAACCCATGACCTCCTGCATCCAAGGTGGACACTCTAACCACTAGGCCACTGGAGCGGTTGGGTGGTTTATGTAATATCAAGGAAATTGGATTAAAGTTCTGTGAGGGTGGTTGGATGGTTGCTTTATATAATATCAAAGTAATTGGACAACATATGGGGCGGATGTTTTATAAAATATCAAAGTAATGGGGCTAAAGTTATAGGAGGGTGTTAGGGTGGTTAGTTTATAAAATATCAAGGTAATTGGACTAAAGTTGTATGGGGTGATAAGATCAAGGTAATTTGGCTAAGTAAGTTATCTGGTGGAGGGGGTAGTGTGATAGCTTTATGTAATATCAAAGCAATTGGGCTACAGTTATATGGGATTGGTGTGATTGATAGTTTATATACAGATAAATTTACACACCACAGCAAATCTTATCTCCTGCAACTGTACAATTATGATGCTACAGGAATACATGAAAACTCTTTGAAAATAGCTAAGTCAAAATTGCTTGAGAACTAGCTTTATGTTGCCTTTATTTAGCAGTCACTTGCCCTACACAGCCATCTCATGGGATCTCATGACAATAAATAGTCAGGAAATTACCTTTTACTAATCAGCCAACTGTTTAACTTGTGTCCTTTCTGAAAAGTAACTTATGAGGGTGCTGTGGTGGCTCAGTGGTTAGTGTGCTAAACTCTCAGCTGAAAGGGTGCAGGTTCAAATCCTACAATCAGACTAGCCTCAGTCAGTTACCATGGTATTTTCTTGGGCAAGTCACTTTGCACCAACAGCTTCAGGACTAAATAACCTATTTGTGTTGCTGTACCATAAAGAACTGAAGCAAAGATAGCCTATAGACAGCAGCAAGGAGAATTATATTGATTGCCTGCTGCTAAATCAATGATATGGTCAAGGACTGAGGCATTAATCAGAAATACAGAAGCTAGTAATTCCCCAGCATTGAGTTGTCTCTATCAGTAACCAAGGGATAATTTTTGGTGGCTGGGTGCTGACTAATTTAATTGCTGTTTCAGCTCCTGAGGGGAATAATGTGCATGATAAAATGCAATTAGAGACAATACATGTACTATTAAAGGTTGTCTATTAAAGACTAATGAAATTGAAGTTAAATAAAAAATAGTGTTACTGATATATTATAAGTCTGTCATGAGTGGGATGTACTGGCACTAGAAATCCACTTACTTACAAAATCACAGCAGCCTTAACTTTGACATTCAAGTCCTTCCTTGCCAAGTCATTCATAAGGACATGTGAAAAAGACCATGTAGAATAGATATTATGATGTAGAAAACAATTGTTCTTCTTTAGATCAGTGTGATAATGACCCTTATGCTGTCATTCCCAACATATATTGCTTACTTTCTTATAATTACAGAACTAATTATGTTAATTTGCTTGTGCCATGTTGACCTTGATCTTTGACCTTTTGACCACAAAATAAATAGGATTCTTCCATAATCCAAGTGCAACCCATCCACAAAATTTCAGCTCAAGGAACTAGTTTAAATGTATATTTTCTAGTACAGAAACAATTTGCATCCTGTTGCTATTATGACCTTGATCTTTTGAACGCAAAATGAAAGGGTTTCTTTTGTAGCACAACTCCAATTCATCACCATAAACTGATGTAGACATCTGTTCTAGAACTTCAGCAACCTAACTAAAAATGTCCAGGTAAACAGATGGACCAATATAAGGACTCACAGACATAATAACAATTTGTTCTGTTCACTTGGACAGATATGAAACTGTTCTGTTCATTCATTGATATTTTGTGAATCAATATTAACATCATGAAACTATGAATCATTGACATTCACATAAGAAACATGAATCTGGATGATTGTAAAGCTACAAGTCTTATTATGATTGAACCAAGACTACTACAGGCAGCTGCACCTGCTATAGTAAAAAGTATTGCTTTTATTTAGTTAGGTATTAGGTCTAATAAATTTCTACAGACATGGAAAACTGCCAATGTAACACCACTGCATAAAGCTGGAACAAAAGATGAGGTAAATAACTAGATACCCATCTCATTCCTTCCTTGTATTTTCCAAATTACCAGAAAGACATGATCATGATTCTTTTCTCAACTTTTTAACACTTATGATCTTATCGATGATAATCAGACTAGCTTCTGACAGAATCATTCATGTGAAACTGCACTTATGTCTGTGATTGATAAATGGATGAAAGTATTAGAAAAAATATGGTTGGAACTATTATGGTAGATTTTCATAAAGTTTTGATCTTGTAGATCATGAAATTTTGCTTGAAAAACTGAAAATCTATCAATGTATTGAAAACTTCTTAAACTGGTTTACTTCATTCTTAACTGATAGAATGTAAAGAGTGTCTTTAATTGGTCAACTTACTGAAAGTAAAAATATTAATTGTGGAGTACCTTCGTGTGGGTTGGTGGTTCTTTTCAGAGTTTTCTGGGTTCTTCCTCCACCAGTTATACTGGCTGCCATGTATAGCCTACCTTGTCCTGAAAAATGGAGTTAAACTCCATAACATGATGGCCTTGATATGTTGAAGGAGGTGGATATTTACTATGGATAATTTTAGGATGAATTTAAACATACTATTTATACTCCCTTAAAAGTTAAGTCTAACTGCAAACAACACAGACCCTGATATGTATCACATAATGTACAAAGAGATTAAGGTTATTGTTGATCTATTGATTACTCATAACTGCATAGGTCCCAATCTATTGATTACTCATAACTGCATAGGTCCCAATCTATTGATTACTCATAATGGAATAGGTCCCAATCTATTGATTACTCATAACCGCATAATTCCCAATCTGCTGGTGCATTGTGTGATGGCAGCTCTGGATCTGTGTTGTTTGTAGTTGGACTCAACTTATAAGCAAGTATATATGGAACACATTTAGTAGCAATTCTCTGAGAAATGTATACTTCAGGAAACTCTTGTGTCTGTAGATTCTGTTAAATTAATAAGAGCAATAATAAGCATCACATTATGAAGACTAATAATGAGCATCACATTATGAAGACTAATAATAAGCATCACATTATGAAGACTAATAATGAGCATCACATTATGAAGACTAATAATGAGCATCACATTATGAAGACTAATAATGAACATCACATTATGAAGACTATTAATGAGCATCACATTATGAAGACTAATGATGAGCATCACATTATGAAGACTAATAATGAGCATCACATTATGAAGACTAATAATGAGCATCACATTATGAAGACTAATAATGAGCATCACATTATGAAGACTAATAGTAAGCATCACATTATGAAGACTAATAATAAGCATCACATTATGAAGACTAATAATAAGCATCACATTATGAAGACTAATAATAAGCATCACATTATGAAGACTAATAATAAGCATCACATTATGAAGACTAATAATAAGCATCACATTATGAAGACTAATAATAAGCATCACATTATGATGACTAATAATGAGCATCACATTATGAAGACTAATAATGAGCATCACATTATGAAGACTAATAATAAGCATCACATTATGAAGAGTAATAATAAGCATCACATTATGAAGACTAATAATAAGCATCACAGACTAATAATAAGCATCACATTATGAAGACTAATAATAAGCATCACATTATGATGACTAATAATGAGCATCACATTATGAAGACTAATAATGTGCATCACATTATGAAGACTAATAATAAGCATCACATTATGAAGACTAATAATAAGCATCACATTATGAAGACTAATAATCAGCATCACATTATGAAGACTAATAATAAGCATCACATTATAAAGACTAATAATAAGCATCACATTATGAAGACTAATAATAAGCATCACATTATGAAGACTAATAATAAGCATCACATTATGAAGACTAATAGTAAGCATCACATTATGAAGACTAATAATAAGCATCACAGACTAATAATAAGCATCACATTATGAAGACTAATAATAAGCATCATATTATGATGACTAATAATGAGCATCACATTATGAAGACTAATAATGAGCATCAAATTATGAAGACTAATAACCAGCATCACATTATGAAGACTAATAATAAGCATCACATTATGAAGACTAATAATCAGCATCACATTATGAAGACTAATAATAAGCATCACATTATGAAGACTAATAATAAGCATCACATTATGAAGACTAATAATAAGCATCACATTATGAAGACTAATAATAAGCATCACATTATGATGACTAATAATTAGCATCACATTATGAAGACTAATACTAAGCATCACATTATGAAGACTAATAATGAGCATCACATTATGAAGACTAATAATAAGCATCACATTATGAAGACTAATAATAAGCATCACATTATGAAGACTAGTAATGAGCATCACATTATGAAGACTAATAATAGGCATCACATTATGAAGACTAATAATCAGCATCACATTATGAAGACTAATAGTAAGCATCACATTATGAAGACTAATAATAAGCATCACATTATGAAGACTAATAATGAGCATCACATTATGAAGACTAAAATAAGCATCACATTAAGAAGACTAATAATAAGCATCACATTATGAAGACTAATAATCAGCATCACATTATGAAGACTAATAATAAGCATCACATTATGAAGACTAATAATGAGCATCACATTATGAAGACTAATAATCAGCATCACATTATGAAGACTAATAATCAGCATCACATTATGAAGACTAATAATCAGCATCACATTATGAAGACTAATAATGAGCATCACATTATGAAGACTAATAATAAGCATCACATTATGATGACTAATAATGAGCATCACATTATGAAGACTAATAATAAGAATCACATTATGAAGACTAATAATCAGCATCACATTATGAAGACTAATAATCAGCATCACATTATGAACACTAATATTCAGCATCACATTATGAAGACTAAAAATAAGCATCACATTATGAAGACTAATAATAAGCATCACATTATGAAGACTAATAATGAGCATCACATTATGAAGACTAAAAATAAGCATCACATTATGAAGACTAATAATAAGCATCACATTATGAAGACTAATAGTAAGCATCACATTATGAAGACTAATAATAAGCATCACAGACTAATAATAAGCATCACATTATGAAGACTAATAATAAGCATCACATTATGATGACTAAAAATGAGCATCACATTATGAAGAGTAATAATGAGCATCACATTATGAAGACTAATAATCAGCATCACATTATGAAGACTAATGATAAGCATCACATTATGAAGACTAATAATCAGCATCACATTATGAAGACTAATAATAAGCATCACATTATGAAGACTAATAATGAGCATCACATTATGAAGACTAATAGTAAGCATCACATTATGAAGACTAATAATGAGCATCACAGTATGAAGACTAATAATAAGCATGACATTATGAAGACTAATAATAAGCATCACATTACGATGACTAATAATGAGCATCACATTATGAAGACTAAAAATAAGCATCACATTATGAAGACTAATAATAAGCATCACATTATGAAGACTAATAATCAGCATCACATTATGAAGACTAATAATACGCATCACATTATGAAGACTAATAATGAGCATCACATTATGAAGACTAATAATAAGCATCACAGACTAATAATGAGCATCACATTATGAAGACTAATAATAAGCATCACAGACTAATAATGAGCATCACATTATGAAGACTAATAATAAGGATCACATTATGAAGATTAATAATGAGCATCACAGACTAATAATAAGCATCACATTATGAAGACTAATAATAAGCATCACATTATGAAGACTGCTAATAAGCATCACATTATGAAGACTAATAATAAGCATCACATTATGATGACTAATAATAAGCATCACATTATGAAGACCAACAATAAGCATCACATTATGAAGACTAATAGTAAGGATCACATTATGAAGACTAATAATGAGCATCACATTATGAAGACTAATAATAAGCATCACATTATGAAGACTAATAATGAGCATCACATTATGAAGACTAATAATAAGCATCACAGACTAATAATGAGCATCATTATGAAGACTAATAGTAAGCATCACATTATGAAGACTAATAATAAGCATCACAGACTAATAATAAGCATCACATTATGAAGACTAATAATAAGCATCACATTATGATGACTAAAAATGAGCATCACATTATGAAGAGTAATAATGAGCATCACATTATGAAGACTAATAATCAGCATCACATTATGAAGACTAATGATAAGCATCACATTATGAAGACTAATAATCAGCATCACATTATGAAGACTAATAATAAGCATCACATTATGAAGACTAATAATGAGCATCACATTATGAAGACTAATAGTAAGCATCACATTATGAAGACTAATAATGAGCATCACAGTATGAAGACTAATAATAAGCATGACATTATGAAGACTAATAATAAGCATCACATTAC